>VDFB02105785.1:300820119-301042830 GCA_007258455.2 Sequoia sempervirens
AGATGGTCACCTTTTCTCAACAGGGGCGCTTTTCCTCAACACTTAGCCAATTTCTCCACATTTAGCATTTAGCTTTCACCTTTGGTGTTTTCTGCTTGATCTCTGCCTCTGATTACTTGACAGGTCCTGTGAACATGCAGTTGAATTGATCGTGAAGCTGAGAGAGAGCTTAACAAACACCTTGTAGAAAGCAGTTGTTGAAAACTTCATTAGGAGACTCAAATTCAGGGGCGCCCCTAGCCAGCAGGGGCGCTTTTGTCTTGATATGCTTTGATCTACCTTCCATTTTGCATGCTCTGACGATCAACAATTGTTGTTGTTTGATGTGTATTGCAGGCTGGCTAACAGGTTTGTTGCAAGGCTGAGCTGACGCTGGAGAGATCAACTGAAGGTAAGTTCACCAAAAAGTGACATCTGGATCATCTAGTTCAAGGGTGCCTTTTCTCAGCAGGGGCGTTTTTTTCCCATGTGTAACTGCATTGCCTCCTCAATAGCAAGGCGTGCCTTTTCCAAAGTTAGTCAATTTTTGGCATTCTTCAATTTTGAGAATCCCCTCCGTGAGATAGCATCTTTTTGGAGTATTTTTGCCATGGTTTATTCATTGAAGCTTTTGAGGCTTAGCTTTCAGCACCTAGTACTAGCCATTCTACCATTAATGGCTACGGAGGTCCTAGCTTTCTTCCTGAAAAATAAAAATAGACCCACCAGAGTAAAACAAACTTTTTGGTGATTTTGACTCGACCAATGTGATCGTGAAGTCAATTCATCCTATCAAAATCATTTTCAATTAATTCTAGCAAGGTCCTATTTTTAGGGGTTTTCCTAAAAACAGGGGTCTGAAACCCTAATTTTCAGAATTTTGCAGGTATCTTCCTTAACACAAACCCACAGAAACCTTATGTTTTGTTTGACCTAAAACATAATTTTGACAACATTTTTACATGATCTAGATCATTTTAACAAAAATGTCTCTTTGAAGCAAAAAATTATTTTGGGTACAACACCCATCCTCTAGCTTTTGACTTAACCTTGGTCAACCTAAACCCCTGATTAACCAACCAACTTGCACATGAAAATAATTTCTTTTAATTAACTAATTCACCTATTTTCCCTCACAAAGGCATGTGCTTTGGGAATATTCCTTCAATAACTCCATTTATTTGACTTTCTTGCCTAAATATTAATGCCTCTTACAAAGGCATTAACTTCTCTTACATCTCAACCACATGCATTAATCTCTCTTACATCCTCACCCACATCCTCTTACACTCTCAACCATATGCATTAATCTCTCTTACATCCTCTTAACTATGCACATTCCCCAAAATGTGCTCCACCTTCACCCATTAGCCTTGTGACAAGTGTCACAATCTTATTGGCTCTCCTTTAGTCCCACATTCCTCCAATCTCTTCATTCTTCAACCCTTCAACCCTATTTATAGAGGGATTCTCTTTTGAAGATGGATCCACAATCTTAAGCAATCTCATTATAGGCACACTCATCACTCATTTCATCACATCTTGGAAGCTTGTTCATTATCATTTTGCACACCAAGGGGGTGGGAAAGGGCATCCTTTCCACATCAAAGGAGCACCACTCCCCCTATGGGATAGGGTTTGAACATGCTTTTATATGCTTTTTAACTTCTTTGGTATTGTATTGTCTTGTTTACATATCTAACATGTTCAAATATTTCATAGGAATGCTTTATTTGCTTTGTTTAATTTGACTTCCATGCTAATATTTGTCAATATTGAGCAAATGCAAAAAAAGCATTTACAATAGAAAACCTTTAGACAAGTGAACTTGAACACAGCTCCCTAAATTCCGACCAAATTAGTCTCCAATTATCCAGGACTATGGCACTTTCCTATAATAGATAATTGGCTTGGATTTGGGAATCTATCGCAATCCAGATTGAGTTACTATTAAGATCATTTTCTCTAGCCAATCAAATACTCTAACAAATCCACCTTGTCTCTGCCACGATATTATATTGTATCCTCAAATACTTTCAAGGTACCATTGCTGTGATTCACCACAATAGTCTCAAACGATTCCTCCAACCCAACTAGGCTTGGATCACTCATTCCACTTCTGGTGATATTGATTTTCATTTTCTATTAACCGTTTTAGCAACTCTCATAATTGAGGATTGATGTTATAAATTTTACACATTAAAACCAATACTAATTTGTGAGAGTGGAGTGGATGTTTTCTTCTTTATAGAAGGATTAACAGAATCTACTTTTCAACTTTTTGTTCAAGGTATTCATGATAATACCTAAGCGAACCCCACCAAATAAGCACACATTAAATGGAATCTGTTCAATCTAATCATAATCCTTATCAAAGTTGATCTTCAGAAACAAAACCAAAAAATTGACTCGACTCCCAAGCCCATTCAATAGCTTTTGACGCTGAAGTTCTAAATTTATCCTTCATGAAAATGGTTTGGTATGACCTAGATATTCTCAATACTACTCTACAAATGCCTAGCTAGGACCATACTTCAAAAACTAAGACTCGGCAGACCCCAAATTCAAAAACTCAGCAAATTTCGAGAACTTAAAAAAATACTGAATTCTTTTTAAAACATGAATTTTATGCAAAATAGGTAGGGTTTGAATCAAGGGAAGTCTGCAAGAGTCTATAAAGCGTATTTACAATTGTAAGAGTCTGTAAAACCAAAAATCATCTGCAAGCAGTTGTGGTTTACGTTAAACAACCAATATTTACATTAAACAGTTACAATTTACAGTAGTGAGGGCATCACAGAAACAGTAGGGTCTGCAAAAATGAAAGACAAAACACGGAAGGCATTTACAATGATGTGTGGATATATTTGCACACATGGGCACATGCAAGCCAAGCATTTTCAATGTTTTATGAACATTTTTTCAGCATTTTTGGCAAATCATGAGCTAACCTTGCAAAAACTTGGCTACCAAAAAAGGTGTGAATAATAAACAAGTTTGCAAACTATGCTAGGAACATAGCAAAAATCTTCTAAACCACAATGAAAAAGGTAACAAACCTCTAGCATCCAACCATATTTGACTCCAACGCCTCAACAATTATTTCAATGATCCCTACTTTACTTTTATATCCAAGAGTTTTGGAAGTAATAGATTAGTCGAATATGCTAGAAAAGTTCGATCCAATTATATCCCACAAGCACTTGTAAAATTCAATTAGAAACGTAGCCCAAATAGCTTGTGTGATATGCACACAATGTCGAAGAAGTATTCAAAGTGCTTGCTACTAACATAGACAAGGTGGCAGTATGATGTTCCCTTGGGGTTTCTGTTGGTGTACGTTTTATCATCCACCTAACACACAGAATAAAATGTCCAAAGACACTCTATCCTCTCTTGAAAAATCACCACGTATGCTAAGATTGCGAGAAGATCATATGGCGATTCCAAGGTTTTTTTCGTCAGGTCTTGACATGTGGATAAGCTCAATGGGCGTTGTGATTTGCTGGTAATACACAAAGGGACTTACGTTAAAGAATTCTTCACAAGTTCGGGACTTAGACGGATTTATCATTAAGCTTCTTCGGTTAGGACTTTTAGTTTGGATCTCAAAAAAAAGTGCAAAAAGATAAGGGTTTAGAGGATCTATTCTACGCCTAGGAATTCAAGAGACAGTAAGGATTAGGTGAAAGGAATAACCACGCTTTGTTTCGCCTCCCTGGGACAACTACGCAAAGTGGGTGCAATCTTCAAAGGGTGTGATTATAATTTTCAAGCCTCAAATGAGACCGAAGTTAAGCATCCACAATCACAAGCTTAGGCTAACTTTACGCATCGAATGCAAATCATCCATCCGAAGAAAGTATGAGCAATATTTCACCATTTAATCCATACGATCAATCTCGCATTCACTTAACCAATATTCAAAGCAAATTCTACTTAATTTAATTCTAATTCTAATCTATGGTAGAAGAAGTTATGCAACCTTGCTTACTACTTGACAATAAAAGTGATTCAAAGCAAATCATGCATAAGAGCTTTTATTATCGGAAATAGTCTCAATGCAACAATTTCATACACTGTCTCCACACAAATGAAAGCGAGAGATCACCAGTTTAAATAGAGTTTCAAAATCAAATGAAAGGCCAAGATTAAAACAATATCAACGGCCAAGATTAATACAACCCAACCCTAATTAGGGTTGCCCAAAATAACATTAGCTAAAAACCAGTAAACAAGCAATAACAAGCAGTGAAGTGGCAGTTGGAGCTATCTTCAAGGGAAGGCATCCCTATCCTCTTGGGCAGCATTGTGCTCGATGAATCTGGACACGACTGTGACAACTTCCTCCATCGTGACTGGCGGCAGCATGCTTATCCTGAATTCAAGCCCGTCCAAATCCTCAGCACATTTGGCGAAGGTGCTCTCCCAATCCGCCTCCTGCCTCACAAAATCATCCCAGATGGACAAGAGATTTGCCACTTTTGCGAAATCTTGTCTCAAAATTGATCCAGTAGCAGAGAAGAAAACTTCCTGAACCTTATGCTTCAACCTCTCCAGCTGCATGTCGTTTTCTCGGACAATCTCTCAGTCAAACACATCTGCAGCTATCGTATAAATCTTCTCCCAGATTTCTTTAACTTGCTCCTCAACTCTGAGCCCATCCGCCTTTGCCTTCTCCAGGATCTCTCTCCGTATTGTCACTGCCCAAAACCAATGGTGAAAATCATAAGTTGCTCCTGCAGCAATCACCTTTCCTTCGACCAATTCTTCCCTTGGAATGCCCTTCAGTACTTTGAGGCATGGAATGAGCCTCTCTTGGATGTCTGGAAGGTTGTCCCAAGTTTCCGCCATGTCAACCAATCTGGAAAGGAAAGAAGAAGTTTTTCCGTAGGCAAGCGTCAATCTCTCCATAAACGAGGTTGCTTCCGTGCTCGTGCTTACCATCCATTCCTAGGCCTCCTTGGCCGTGACCATCCCTTGTTCCACATCCTTGGCCATCTCCTGCGAGGAATTGAGAAGAGGAGGAGCTACTGCATCACCTTGATTGAGTGGTTGGGTCAGATGCCGTATATACTCCTTCAGGCGTTCGACTTCCCTTTTGTATTCTTTCTTTTTCGCCACTTCCTTTTCCAATCTCACCTTGACAGTTGAGACGGAATTATCCAGCTCTTCCACTTCCTGGCCTTTTGTTGTTGGGCCAAGGTCTATAGTGGTTATGGCGTATTCCTGGGGAGTGATCTCATCCTGTGCTTTATCAACTGTTGGTACTACGATATGTATGGAACGGCCGCCGGCTTCGTCCCTTTGAATGGTGGAAAATTTCTTGGCAAGTTTCTTAGTAGCAACCTGTTCCAACCTTGCCAAGAAATCCGCAATATCATCTTCCTCTTGGACCTCGACTGGTGCCTGAATCTTCATCCTCTCCATCAGCCAATCTAGAATGGTAGGCTGCTCGATACCATCTTCCTCCTGAACGTTCCCTTCATTTGGAATATCCAAGACTCCTCTGAGGGCGGAAATCATTCCCTCTTCGAAGTCATCATTTTGGACTTCCATTTCATTATCCGAACCAAGTACTTTTGTGCCCGTAGGAGATGAGGGCTCATCATTATCCAACTGGATCGGCTCATTGTTCTCCTCCTGAACTGCAGAAGGTCTCGTCATTTCAGCCAAGGATTCATCTGCGGTAGCCACCAGCTCATCAATGTTCCTAGATGTCGTAGAACGAGATGGTTCTATCCGTTGTCGTTTTGGAGCAGGCTCTATGCTTAGAACTACTTCTTTCCTCTTCTTGCCAATCTCAACCAAATCATCATGATGGGATGCGCCAGCATTGGAGGAGTATGACTCCGTCTCGCCCAGTAAATCATACATGAGCGTTATTCTTTTCTGTCTCAACTCCTGGACCTGATGGTTGACCCACCATTGAGAGTACTTAATCACTGGTCTCATCAATGTTGCCAAATCTGAGTGCTCAGGCTCCTACCACTTCACGGAAGGAAGAGGTTGGCTCTCCTCGAAGCACGGCTGGACATAATTTCCATCGTCCTACAACTGATCGGGCACCCGGCAAAGTTCGGTCGCCCTCATAAAGTCCATTGGCACTCTAGACCATAATCTCCTCCTGACTTCATACTCATTAGCGGCATTCGCCCAGAAATCCTCTAATTCCACTTTGTGTTTGTATCTTCTCCCATCCACTGTCCAAATATGATGATGCGAGTCAAAATTGGCCCTGGACTTATAGGCTGTGAATGGGTACCACTGGATTTCTAGCCTGGCGCTCTCGGCTGCTTGCGCTAACGGACAGGACTCTAACATATTCGCAATAAAGAATGGGAATGTAACAGCCGCCTTCTTACTTGGCCTCTGGATGTTTTGGTATTCTTCCAGCTGCCTCAGGACTTCAAGCAAAATCATCCGATTTGTTGGATAGATAGGCAACTTGTAAGGAATTCCAGTGAATCCCTGGATCCTGACATATGTAAATTTTGGAAACTGGATAAACCAGGATCCGTATCTACTGATCAAACTTTTTGCTTCATGACTCAGCCTCTGGTGCGTTCCTCCTTGAAGTGTTCTTGAGATATATATTAAGAAAGCATCGTGCACCCGCCTGAAATGAGATTTCTCCCTTAGCTGAAGTTGCAGGTAACAATCATAAGGCTTGAGTTCATTTTCCCCATTGCCAACTTTTCCTTTGCAAATCAGTCCTGAGTATTTATATGTCCTAGCCAACAAATAGACAATGTACGAGCTCATATGAAAAGACTTAGTCTTTTCCAAATTGGTCAGCTGCTCGTGAAGATTGTCACTTATCATTTGGGACCAATTGAACATCTTCATGCCGGAAGTGATTTCGCCTATAAAATAATACATCCAAGTTTCAAAATATGCACCTTGCGGATTGCCAGCTATCCTGTTCAGCATCAAAATGATATCCCCATAATCTTCTTTAAAATTTGTCCGGCGTGGCTTCTTAGGCATCTTCTTTGTTGATGATCTAGGCTTCTCTAGCCATGCCTTATTAAAATTTGTGGCGCACAATTCAGACTGGCTGTTATACAATCCCTTGGCTTCCTCCTTGGTTTTGTAGATGGTACGGGAATGTGTTGGGATGCCGAATGTCTCCTATATTGCTACTTCACCCAGGCGAGCCAGGACCCTTCCGTCAAGTGCAACAATCTGTCTTTTCTGAGCATTGCAATGGATGGCACATTCTACCATTAACTCGGCACAGTCCATTGCAGGCGGGAATCCAGCTGCTTGGAAAATCCCATTTCTCACCATCCGCCTGGCAATCGGTGTCGAAAGTCCAGCATGTCCATATACTCTCTTCTTGAACTCCACGAAGTCAACATGTCCCAGATCAGTGTCTGCTACATTTTTCCATTTTGAATTTATTTTTGACTCTCGCTATACCCCCTTACTAAGGAACTTCATTGACACCTTCTTCGATGATTCTCCTGCCGTGGTCATCAACCTGCAGTAAAATACTAACATTAATACGGAGACTTTAAAATATAATTCAATCTCGTGCCTTGTGTTCGAATATTTTACTTTCAGCTCATTAAATAATTAAACTTCTGCGAAAAAGCAAGCTGAAAGTAAATGAATTTAGTTGAAATTTTAGCCAGAACTTAGCCAAGATGAAAAAGACAGAAGGAGAAATGATGAATTTATCCAATTGAACTCCAAACCTCAGGAAGAAACTTCTGGCTGCAAATCAGATTCAAACTTTGAGAATTTAATCAAAAATCAAGCAACAAAGTGCGCCAGTCTTGCTGAGAAGTTCAACTTTCAGCAAATAAATCCTTCACTTCTTTGAAAAAAATTACTTCTTCAGCATAAAATTATTCCTTCCTCTGAGAAAATCGATCTTGCCTGCAGAAGAATTGATCGTGTCTCAGCTTTCTTACAATTTCGAGAGATTAACTTCTCTTCAGCTGTGTCTGTGAAAAATGAGTTGCTGAAACTCATTATAATGCTGAAGAATTCGATTTGTTTTAGCAACTGCCTCTTTCTCTCTCAATTTTGATTTGTTTTCTCTTCTTCAAACAGGAAAGTTTCCATTTTTTTTCAAAAAGACTCCATGGCGAGCTTATCCAGGCAAATCTCTTTGATTTTCCAAAATTCGATTTTGCTAGATGTTTATCTTTAATTTTCGAAATTTTGAAAAAAAAACATTAAATGTCCAATTAAATTCGATTTTTCCAAGTTTTAATTCATGGCGAATTTAATTTTGCCCATGGATTTTATCTTTGTCCGGCGCAATTTATTTTCTTCCGATACATCTCTGGCGAATTTTATTTTGTCCAAGGCGTTTTATATTTCTAAGTATTGGAAATAAATTATTAAAATGTTAAAATATTTAATTTATTTCCAACCCGTTCGTTTTTGGACCCATGGCCATTTTAATTTTTTCCTTTTTCCTTTGGCTAAAAGTTTATTTTCCAAATTTATTTCAATTTTTTGTCTAGCCAAGTTAAAATTTTAGCCATCTCGTCAATAACTATTATGCCAAATCCTCATTTTCTTCTGCCAAGGCGGACTTAAAATTGTTGGGCACATTTTCTTATGCCGAAATCGATTTTTCTCTTGCTTGGACAAATTTCTCTAGGCAAAGTACGTGTTTGGATGTCTTCTTTAGGCAAGATTCCATAATACTTAGACAAATTTTCATCCCTTTTAGCCAAGGGCGAACTTTCTTGCCTCTTTACCATGTATATTTTCCTCTGTGCACTTAGCCAATTTCATCAATCTTTGTCCTAGGCCTCATACTTAGGCGAATTTTTAATCTTTTCTCCTCTTTCTTATGCTAGGCGGACTTAACACTTCCTTTGCCATGGCCTAGGCAGACTTCCTCAAGTTCTTTCCATCTTCCATCAAGGCATGGCGGACTTTCTCAAACTCTTGACATTTGCCTTTCACACTCATCCTTAGCCAAAATTCGCATTTTCCTTCTAAAGCATTAAAATACTTAGCCAAATTTCGAATTTTTCTTTTCTAGGCATCCAGACTTAGCCAAATTTCGAATTTTTTCCTTGCTCTAGGTTGGGGCGGACTTTCAAGAAGTCTTGCCATGGTGGGGCAGACTTTATAAATGTCTTTCCATTCCTCTCTCAAGTCATGGCGAACTTTGGAGGTGTCATGCCAAGTCAAGGGCAGACTTTGCTTGGGCTTGGACGTCCCTCATTTCTCTCCACTTGATGGCGAACTTTTCCCACTCATACTTCCCTTCTTTCTAGGGCGGACTTCCAAGAGTCTTTGCCATCTTCCCTCAAGGCTTGGGCGGACTTTGGAGGGTCTTTGCCATTTTTCTCCAAGGCATGGCGGACTTTGGAAGTGTCTTGCCATCTTTCCTTTATGGCAAGGGCGGACTTCAACACCTTTATGCCATGTCCCTCATCTCAAGGGCCGACATCTTTAATGTCTTGACATTCTCCTCTTGATGGCAAATTTTTCCAGACTTAGGCAAAATTTATCATAAATTTCATGCCTTTGGGTTGATTTTTTGGTGATTTTTCTCATGATTTTTTATTTGATTTTCCATGCTTTTCCTGATTTTTTGCTTGATTTTTCGATTTTCTCTTTGATTTTTTGATTTTTTGGTTGATTTTTGGTTCTAAAGATGGAAACGTTGACCAGAGTTGACTTTCTAAAAATAGAAATTTCTAAAAATAGGAAAAGCAAAATCCCTAAAAAATAGGGAACCCCGTTTGGTCCAAAAATGCCAAAAATGAAAAAACGAAGAAGCAATAAAGCAGATTCCCTAAAAAGTAGGAAGTGTCAGAATTGGTCCAAAACACAGGCGATCCTCGTCTCCCGAACCTTCTGAGCCCTTCCATGACGTTTATGCATTGATTCAAGCATGGATTATTGACTTGGCTCGGATGACTTTTCAAAAGAATGACTTGAAACTCTGAAAGAAGTGACTTCATGAAACCGTTGCGCGGAGACAAAACCCTAAAAACTAGCAAACTACTGGGGCTCCCCATTTGCAATGGGGCGATGTGAAAAAAGGTCACAATAGTTTCAAAACTGATTTTTGAGTTTTTGAATGTATTCTGATTTTTTGTTTTTTGGTGCCGGAAATGGTGTCGGAAATTGAAAGAAATTGAAAAATGCTTAAACAAGAAGAAAATTGCATAAATGAAAGATGACCCAGTTATTCTTTATTGATTTGAAACATAATTAGAACATATCCATAAGCCAGAATGCAAAAATCTGAAACTTGGATTTTTACATGGCAGTCACGGCAATCTAAAACAAGGACGCCATGCTTCAATCTGCTCATTTTTCATCTTGATTTTGATGCTGATCTGCTGAATGTTGTTAGACGCCTCCAAACAAGGAATTTACAGCCTTCAAAACAGATCAGTTTGCTTCTAGACTCCCATAGGCTACTTCCCTTGGCTGTACGGCTGCTTAGCTCACACGTGCCTCATTAAATGCACCTTTTTTGCTGTTGAAAACGTCTGGTTTCTTTTGCAGATCTGTATGCCCAGATTTGGTGAGGAACCAATCTCAATTTGCAAGCTCAAAACCCTTTTGGTGCCTTCTAAATAGTATGGCCTATTGGTGCCTAGTAGGAATTGGGTAATTGTTGGAAATGACCTCTGTCTTATTCAAACTTGCTGATGTAAACTGTAAATGTGAATGCTCAGATTGATTTTCTCTGTGTGAATCCATCCAAACTAGAACCCTTTGACGGTCTCTCTGGAAATGACCTCTGTCTTATTCAAACTTGCTGATGTAAACTGTAAATGTGAATGCTCGGATTGATGTTCTCTGTGTGAATCCATCCAAACTAGAACCCTTTGACGGTCTCTCACGCCTATAGATCCTGTCCTAATTAAGGGTTTTCATCCTCAAATCAGCTTGAAACTTCATACCTGCAACCTTGTGCTCAATTTTTTGTTTGTAAATGATAAACTTGGATCATAAAAACAATGTTCTTTCCTCTCTTTAAGCCTTCTCCAAATCCAACACCCAAGTTAGGGTTTTTCCTTTTCAATAATAAAATACTAATATTTCTCCATCTCAAAATCCCACACTAACTTGGCTTTGCACAATAATTTAATATTTTATCTTTGTCTTGAAAAGCGCCCCCTTCACTTAAATATTAACTAGCTTATATATCTTTAAAATAATCTATATATTGATTGATCATGGTGGAGCAAAGGAGAGACCCTGGGTCGAGTCAAACACAGGAGTTTCGTGGCAAAGATCCAAGTGGGTGGCCCTTTAAACGGCGGAATGGGGGAAGATAGCAGAACCCAAAATGGCGAGCTACTCAGCAAGCATGGAAGGCTCTGGCAAAAAAGGGTCAAAATATTTCTAGACCGGAAAATGATAACCCTATGTCCCTAGATCAAGATGCAAGAAACAAGTGGAGGTACGCCAGAATGCGGATGACTAGTCCAATGGATATGAAGAGTTTGGAAAGGGAATTTTGGAGGCCAAAGCATCAAGCAATTCAGTCATCGGAGTAGGTAAACCCTAATATAGAGCACACTACAATCGTGTCTTTATTGGTTGATGGGAAAGCTTGGAATGACTCAGTGAGCCACTTTAAGGAAAGAGCTTTCTTCATGAAGTAGAGTGGGCCATGGCCGGCCTATAAAAGGGTCAAAAACTGGTGTTACGTCCATTGAGGAAAATCTATGGTGCTGAAAACCCTTCCAAATGGTTTTTATCTAGTTATATGTCCGCAAGCAAGAGATAAAGAATGGATTTTCAATAGTGGACCTTCTTAATGGGGGGAAAGGATTTCTTCTTAAAGGATTGGACCCCGAACTTCAACCCTAAAACGGAAGCCATAACGGAGGTGCCAATATGGATCAGACTGTACAATCTTCCTCATGAGTATTGGGATGAGGAAACCCTAAAGTTAATAGGTAACAAGCTGGGTACCTTTGTTAAAGCGGATGAGGCTATAACGAACAATGATTACAGTATGTATGCAAGAGTGTGTATTCTGTGACAGGCGGCACACCCCCTTCCCAGGATGGTTGAGCTGAAGTCTAGGGAAGGTACCTAGAAACAAGAAATAGAGGTTGACGAATCAATAGAAATGTGCTCAACGTGTAAAGGCCTAGGGCATCCTGTTGGTGAATGTACACATCTGGAAAAAAGGAAAAGTTTAGGGTTGCATGCTTTAAACGACCTTCTGGTTTTGAAGGAAAATCAACATCAGGGAGAAAATGTGGAGTTTTTGGAGATCATGTTGAACCACTAGGAGCTTTCTGATGAGGCTTCTTGGAATGATGTTTATCCAAATGTTTTCTTGAATATGTGGGACACCAGGAGAGAGAATGAAGCTCTATGTGATTTGGGTAGGAAGCAGAGCGAGGGGAGATGTCCTGAGGGCTCTCCCATGTATACGACTCCCATTGGGAAGGTCAGAATTTTTTCAAAAAGCGGCAATGTAGAAACAAGAAACCCAAGAGAGGTACAAAACAGAGTAATATTGGGTTCTCAGCCAAAGGAAAATTTGGTCACTCTAGGTAAGGAAGCTGAGAGCATCGATCAGAAACGAAGGATGGAATCTTCTTTCGACTCGGCAAGGAAACTTTCTGAGTCACTGATCTCTCAAGAGCAAGGTTCGGTAGATGGTGAGAGTCAAAAAACTCCAACAGCTATTAGGAGTGTGGACAAGTCTGCTTGGGAGCAAAGGGGTGAAAGCCCAGAAGCTGAACCAATACATATTATTTCTCAAAAAATAGCTGGGTGTGAAGCATCAACTCTTCAAGAGGACAACTTATTTCCGGAAGATCCTATCTTTAAAGACATTCTGATTTCTCCAATCCGCAACCTGGAGAATTCCTTTGAAGAGGCAAGAGAGGAGGGGAGTTTGTATGAGGATCTGGATTCTGAAACCCCAACCGAAGAGGCAGGGGATGGCGGAGATGAATTAGGCCTAAGTTCAAAGTTGGGCATTATTGAGAAGAGAACTTTGGCTCAATCACTAGCAAAGCAGGTAAGAGTGAAGGTAGGGGAGAAGAAGAAAAGAGGTCCAAAATCTGCAAAGGAAAAATTAGAAATGGCCGGAAGTGCTTCGGGCCAAAACAAGCTGAAATCTGCATTTCCCGGGAGTCATGAAGGTCCTTTCGTGGAATGTCAGGGGCTGCAATGCCCCTGACAAAATCCGTTTGATCAAAAGATGTTTTGATCAAACAAAACCAGATTTAGTGCTTTTACAGGAACTAAAGCTTAGTGGGGAGGATTTAATTTCTTTTAAGAGATGTTTTGGATCGTGGAAATGTTTTGTTGTGACTGCAGAAGGTGCTTTTG
This sequence comes from Sequoia sempervirens, assembly GCA_007258455.2. Taxonomy (NCBI): domain Eukaryota; kingdom Viridiplantae; phylum Streptophyta; class Pinopsida; order Cupressales; family Cupressaceae; genus Sequoia; species Sequoia sempervirens. Next base: position 300,833,398 of record VDFB02105785.1, read on the forward strand.
GGGGAATAGGTTTTCTATCAAGAGATGCAGTGGTGGTGGCTCAGGAGGTTAGTTTGGGTAAGTCTTGGCAATGGGTCTCTGTTTTTTCAAGACAGTTAGCAGTAAACATAAACATTTTAAATATTTATGGGCCTAACAATAATGCGGAAATGAAACATGTCTGGAGGGAAATTTCGGAGGTTCTCCAAGATAATGGGGATCTTTTGTTTCTCCTGGGTGGCAATTTTAATGCAATTTTGCATCCCTCTGAAAAGAATGGCGGAGTGGTTTGGGCTAATCAGAAACAGAAATATTTCAGTAATTTTGTCACAGACAATGGTCTTGTTGAGATCCATTTTAAGTCTGGTAATTTCAGTAATTATCCCATCCTCAAGGCCATTTATAGAAGTGCACTCTTGGATTGTTTAGAAATTGAGGATACTTGTAGGAGTCTTGGAAGTGGCCTAATTCACCTAAACTCTCAAGTAGAGTTAAGTGCAAGTACCAAATAAGTTCTTACACAAAATTGAACAAAGGAAATGAATAATGAATAATGAATGTAAATTCAGAATAAGCAATTTATATAATAAGGGATAATAAAACATGTGAGTCTTGAAAAAGTTCTTAGCATAGATGCAAGCACTGAACAAGTACTTTGCACAAAAGAAAGTACTAAACAATAATTGCATAAAGAGAAGCATACATTGATTGGGTGCTTACCATGGGCCGTAAATGGTTTACTTAGCTTCTATCTTGGTCTTGGAGAGCCATGGGGAAAATAACTTTGATTCTTTGCTATCCGCTTCTTCCTTGTTCAATTGAATTGATTGTCTCCAATTATGTGTTGAGAAATCATGCTTGTTCGTTGTGTGTTTTAAGCCACTCTTTTGTGTTGTGTTTGCGTTTGACAACCATGGTGTCAATCTCTTAGTCTAGTAGGGTGGACCTCACGGTGCCACATTGATCAACTGGTACATGTGGTACATGATTCATCTCCATTGGTTTGCATGTTAAGATCATCATGGTGCATCTTGGATATTTTGCAAAGATCTCATTTCATCTTACCTTTGTTGCATCTTGAGAAATTGTAACTTGTGTATATTGAAAAAGTTGTAATTGTGCAATTGTATCATCTTTATTTTTAAAATCATATTTATTCATGTTTGGGATGCAAACACCACATTGTAAACTCTTGGCATTGGTTGGTTGAATTCAGCTCTATATTATGTTTTGCAATGGAAATATTGTGTATTGTTAAGTCCTAATAACAAGCTTTTAGGCATAAATTTGATTTACGTTGGAAAGAGACTTAATGAATATTTATGCTTGAATATGATGTCATGAATGATTTGGATTCTATGTTAGAATGCGTGTACACTAATCTCTTAAGCTATTGAAGTTGTGCTTGGTAGTATGATTGTTTTGTCGCACAATTGTAAGGCTTGGATGCTTGTGAGTACTGTAACTTTTCCTTAATTTGAAAATATGTTTTAGTTGTAAAACATGGATTATGAAGCTTATAAATATTGCAATTCTTAAGCTAAAACATTTGTAAACAAGGCTTAACATGTGATTGTTATGGCTTGTTTCACAACTTAGACATTTGACTTGCTTGGATTGACCTTCTAGTCATTTTTGGTCTTGTGAGCTTGGTTGATGCTTTTAAGGTTCAAAACCTAGTTCTTAGCCTTAATTATGGTGTAGGACCTTTCTAGGATCCCTTGGCCAAGTACAAAAACCATTTTAGAGTCCAAAGAGATCTCGTTGTTCAAATCAGGCCTTGTTCTTTATCTAGGTTTGCATGTTTTGCAAGGGGGCAATGCTACCTGTCCAAGGACAATCCCAAAAATTCTAGGGTGAACCCAAGAATGTCAATCTTGCACTAGCAAAAGGAGCATTCTTGATCAAAAGGGGCAAACATATAACAATGAATAGTTGCCAATGTTTTTTGGAAATTTTCCCTTGAGAAGAGTTGATCATTGGGGTTTAGTTTCCCTTTTCATCAACTTGGTTTGATGTGTCTTAACATTCTTATGCTTCTTTTGACCTTTTTAGGATGTGCCTATGTTCCTAAGTGTGCTTGGTTGGTTCCTCACGAGACTTAGGTGAGTTGTTGTATCTCCCTTGTGACTAACACTTATAGGATGTTTGTGACCAACCACTATGGGATGTTTGTAAGCATTTTGGAGTTGTGAATTCATTCTTGGGATGTACATTAGTTGCTGCTTTGCTTGTTTTGGAACAGAAGGATGTTCATATGCTTATGAATCCTATCTCAAATCGTTATTGCTTGCTTGCAGTGTCAACGATGAGAATCAAGCACTTTGTTGTTGATTGTGAAGAGACAAAAAGGATGTTCATAGGCTTATGAATCCTATCTCAAGTCTTTGTTATCATTCCCTTCCGTTCTTGCTTGCTTGTGGTGTCAACGATGAGAATTGAGCACTCGATCGTTGTTTGTGAAGAGACTTTATCTCCTCTATTTTCCATCATATTAATGTCATTCCACGATGGTTGTGTGAATCTTCTACTAATGTTATTTTGTATTTGTGTTCATAGACCTTATGTAGTTATGTGTAAGGCAATGTCATTTTGTGCATTGGTTGCGATGTTTTATTATGACATCATAGTGTATGACCTTGACCTGTGATGTGTATGTTGCAATTTTACATGAAAATTTTGCCGGTCCCTTTATTGTTTTCTAATGTCCTAATGTACAAGTTAGGGCATTAAATCTAGTATCAAAGCACTTAGGTTGCAACACCAAGAGCTTTGGGTTTGTGTTTGTGTGTATAGTGTGCTTGTTCACATCTGTGTGCGTGTAGACATTTGTGTCTAGCTTGTAAAGGAGGATGCCTCCTAAGTATTATTGCACTCATTTGTTTGGTCTGGAAGAGCCTAATAGAGAGTCTCCAAAGATTCATGGGGAGGAATTTCCTATGGTGTGGCATGCTCAACTATTGGATGATGTTAGCAGTTTTCCACAAATAGTGGGGTGGTTGCAAGAGTTGTTCTCTAGGTTTTTCCCTAGGCAAAAGGAGACTCAAGTAGGCAATTCTCAACCTTCACTAGAGAGGTTTCCTAGTCAATGGATAGAAAGTGCTCTAGGAGCCCTCATAGGTCTAGAGTGGAGGAGCAAAGCTGTTACACCCCGATTGTATAGCTACTATTTATAGGATGTACATTGTAAATGTTGAATCTTTCTGTTGAATAAATTGAATTGTTCTTGTGATCAATTGGATGTATCCTAAATAATTGTCTCTTTATCTGATGCTTCTATTGATGTAAATCTTGAATGAAATTAGCATATTGAGTTATGAAATAATGTTGTTCTAACTTTCTACGATGCTTAATGTATATTGCTTTGGTCTTGAGCAAATAACTTCCGTTACCATTTCATGATTTGCAGGAAACAGGTTTGTACCTCGAGACAGAGGAGAGATATCACTCGGGGAAGAACTTGGTCGGGTAAACAGTAATGGATACCAACTGGACATACACACACAAGCCATAGAACTGAGTAAGCTAAGTCATTGTTTTGGTTAAAGGTAAGTCATCCGTAGGCTTGTCTCGTATCATTAGGAGTCGTGTCTTCTTCTGAATGTGTAAACAAGTGATGCTTGCCAGTATAACCTTATAAATGATAAGTTCTGGTTAGAGGTGGATATGTGTATTTGTACATACGAATACGATATGTACAAGTACCCATAAGTACATTCATGTCGATACAAACGTATTAAGCAGATGGATATGCCATACGTATGTGTCGATATAAATGTATTTTTGGATACTTATACATGTAGTATATATACAGATATATATACAAGTATACATACCCACGGCTAACGAGATAAATGAATTATATATTGTAATGATATCTTGCCTCTGAAGTTATACGAATACATATATATTAATTTACATGTTTAACGTATAATGTAAATAAATATATGTGTATTAGTATAAAGATAAGTATTTCAATATATTTAGTATTATATTAAAATATTAATATAATATAGTTTAAAATGTATATAATATTATTTAAATTGATATTTTAAATAATTATACATAAACTAAATTATATAAGTATTTTAATAGAGTATACCAAATATATTTAAATAAAAGAATTAACAAAATCAAATGAAAAGAAAGTTAAACATTTGAAACACTTTTATAAAAGGCGAATGTAAATCATAAAGAAAATGGAAATTCGCGAATTACTCTAAATCGCGGATTTCTCTAATGAATCCGTTGAAATTCAATTCTGAGCTTTAGCAAATGCAGCATATTTATTTTGAAAACGTCATTTAAATATTGAAGATTTACAAAGTCGAAATAAAGAAGAAAAAACGCGAAAATGAAATAAGGAAAATGAAAAACGCGCAGGTAACCCGCGCGACTAGGGCCAGACGTCTGAAAATGGCCGATTTATCTCTTGCTTGGTGAATAAAATGAAATCTGTACGCCATTTGAGCAAGGAAGAAGTCAGAAATGAAACTTGGCATTTAACCTAACTGTAAAAACGCGCCAGTTGAAAGTTGTCACAGTTTTAACAGTCTGAAACAAATTCGAATTAAAATGAACTTCTTGCTGTCAAACATGGAGGTCGAAACCCTCACCAATTTGATACACGTTTTTAGTTTGAAATATTCTTCAACCTGCTGGCAGTCCTGGCGCCATAGAAGGTGGAAAACAGTTTTAAAATTAACCTATAAATATATCTGCGTTTTGGCATTCTTAGGCACACGAATTTACTATCAAGTTCTTGAGCATTTCATAGCAAAAGGGAGAATTCGCCATAGTAGAGAAATTGTGAAGTATTTTGTTAAGGAAAGGTGTTTTCTGATCAAAAGAGCAGAAGTTGAATTTGCTGGTTAAAAAGTAAGCTTTGAATAAAAGAGGAGTAATTGGGAATTACACTGTTACTGTGTTGAGCTTTTGGTTTCAAGAATCCAAGCTGAAAGTGGTCTGAGTAAAGGCAAGCGAAAGGGCTGTTTTCTAATCTTGTGGAAGCTAAACAGGCATGCTAAACTCTTACTTTTCATATTTTGCTACTATTTTAGAGTAATCTGATAGGTCTCTAAATTGTTGTCTTGACTGGAAAGAAAAGAGTATGATTGTCTTAAGAATGAATTTAAAAAGAATAACAGTATCTTAACCATTATCATAAATATAGTCTTTCATGGCTTTTGTTGTTAATGATGTTCGTTTTTCATTAGTTAATGAAAGAAATCTGCATTGTGTTTATATGGCTCTATATAATGAGCATATGCTTGTGTTTAAATATTAGATACTAGGGTTGAGTCAAGAATATTTGCAAGATATACTCTACAACTTAATACAAACAACTTAATTAAGTTATTGTATCCCTAGGATGAATATATCCTGAATTAGGGCGTCTGTTGTAGTATCTTGTTTAATAGATTCATCATTCCAGTAGTAAAATGTTGTAGGAAGTCTAGGGTACGGACTACCCCGATAGACCAACCTACGCGTAGAATTAAGATAGCCTTAAGTCAAGTTGAACCTGGCTAGTGAATGTGACGTATGACCTATGTTCTTCGTTGAACGTAAACACTTTGGCCAAAGTAGTGTAAGGAACCATTTAGTTGTTGTACTACACTGTCAGTTCACCGTGATTCCGAAATACAACCTAGTTTGTGATTTGCCGTTAGCACGAAAGCTAGTTTTGTAGAATCACAGCACTATGTCCAGTTGGTAGTCATTAAAGGTTACCCAACCAATCTCTTCTTCGAAGGGAGGGCCGTTCATTGAAAAATGATCGTGCGGGGGACCGCATTATAAGTCCGTGGTTGGCGGAAAAACGCTCGAGTGATGTTTCTCCTCCACGAACACCCGACAGATGATCCAAAGCTTGACAGGACGAATTCCTGGACCTTCTTATTTCTATTGGTGTCAAAAGCCTACGGGCTATGTATGTATGTATGTATGTTTCTCATCATGCTTTGTAATTTCATTTGAAATGAAATAGATTATGGATGCAATAAATGTTTCTTATTTATGTTTTGAAAAGAAATTGTTGGTTCAAAATGGTATTGTTCTTACTTTTATGTATGAATTTTAAAGTTTTAATTTTATCGTACAAGTGTGTTCGTTACATGTGGTATCAGAGCCTAGGTTTAAAACACTAGGAACCTATGAGTCCGCCAATTTTCCTCAATCCAACATTATCTAATGTTGTGAAATTCTTGTGACAGGATGGTACGCGTACGATTAACAGCCAGGAAGTCTGTAGTCGGTAACGAACGATACCTGAAAGCCAAGAAGGAAAATGAGGCCATTACTAGAACTATCTTAGGAACCAATCAAGAAAATGCAATTTGGTTAAGCGACACAGAAACAGTCAGTCATGCTCTTTCCCGTATCAATGAAGTAAAAGGTAGACTGAAGATGGAAGCTGCTTTCAACCACCTACCCAACACTTCTCCGGGAAAATCTGATTCCTTACCATTATCAAGGGACATGCCTTCCGAGGAAAGCACGAGTCCAGCATTCATTTTCCGGGATCCTAGAGTCCTTCCGTTGGCTGAGATCATAACCATTTCTTCCAGTGATGAGTCAGTAGGATACACTCCGAGGACTCCACCAGTTGAGAATGATCCTTACTTTCAAATGATGGATCCTATTGTTGATGGGCACCATATCAACAACACTCTTAATTATGTATCTGAAGATAAAACTGATGGATATTATCCTTTTTGGGATAGAGAAGAGCAGATTAGAGACGAGGAATACGATAGGTTTCAGCAATATTCTCAATCTGTAGGATATACTCCTCTTAGCTATGCTTCTGAGACTGAATCAGAGGGATATTCACCTCTTGACTATCTCAATAGTCATTCTATGTAATCAATGGATGTTGAAATCCTTTTGAATAAATAAAAAATTTCTGTGTTTATCAAAAATTTGCGTATACTTCAAAACTTGCTTGATATATTATGTGTTTATATCTTGAAAGCTTTTACGTTTTCTATTTTATCATAAGTTAAAGAATCTAACTTAGATAAGATATCAGGTATAAATCAATCATAAAATCATGGTGAAAACTTACGAAAGGATGCGTAACAAACCTGGAACAAGCAAGGATGATGAACAAAGAGACAATGGAGTACAAGCAACCCTAGACTTGATTCTAGCAAGGTTGTCTAACATTGAAAATGAAAGAGAAAGGGATAAGATGGAAAAAGAGTTAAACATTGATAACACAGAAGCTGTAAGCTCTTCTCACGGACGTAATGAAGTTAACCACCATGAAAGAGAGAAATCACCAACCAACTCCGCCGAAAGAAATAGAAAGATAATTTCTACTGAGCTGTCAAGGGACATGAAAAAGATAATACCACCTAAGTTTGATGGTAGTGCGGGAGGTGATGAAGCAGAAATTTGGCTTGTCCAAATGGAAAAATACTTTGAAATAAGAAATTATGACGAAGTAACAAAGGCAGCTTGGGGAGCCTACCAATTAGCAGGGGAAGCCTCAAATTGGTGGATGAACAAGAAATTGGAGTTGGATATAAGTTCTTGGAAATTGACGTGGGGAGAATTTGTGGAAATCTTCCGTAAGCGGTGGTTACCACAATTATTTTATGATCAGAAACTTTCTGACTTCCAAGAATTAAAACAAGGAACTATGTCAGTACATGAATACTGGGAAAAGTTCACAAGACTCCTTCGGTATGTTCCGATTTACCATAAGGATGAACGATTCCGCATCAGAAAGTTCATACTTGGGCTAAATGGTAAAATTGGTGGTGAAGTGGACATGCATGGTCCAACTACCATGGACTTAGTCTATGAAAAGGCTATAAAGCAGGAGCAGAAACTCAAAGCTGATTCTCATCGCCAAGAGAAAAAGGAGCACAAGAAGGACAGCGAGGTTATGGCCAAACAAACTCCAAAGAAGGATGAACCTGTTCGGGAAGCTGCTAAGTCAAAAGGAAAGAGATCTCACTTCGGTGGGAAAGATTTCCGTAAAGATCAGAAAAGGAACAACTATAATAGTGGAAACGCTAACAAGTTCAATGATGGAAACAATAAGTCTGGAGAGACTTCCGGAAAAAAAGGACCTCCTACAGGATGTTTCATATGCAAAGGTGATCATTATGCTAGGGATTGTCCAAACAAAACTTCTGGGAATTCCTTGCCTCCACAAAAGGCTATGTTCCAGCAAAGGATACATGCAGCAGTTGATGATAGGCAAGCTGACTATCAAATAACGCCCATCGAAACAACAGGTAAATTATTTGGTTTACCTATCTCTGTTCTTATAGATACTGGTGCAACTGAAAGTTTTGTTTCTCCTAGTATAGCAAATAAATTGACTAGAAAGGCTGGGCACATGGCTACATCATGGAATGTAGAATATGCTAATAGTACAAGAGCAAAGGTGGACCAATGTCTCTTTGAGGCTAACTTAGAATTGCCTAGTTTCACCACTGAAGTCAATTTATATGTCACACCATTAGGATCCTATGACGTCATCTTAGGAATGAATTGGTTGTGGAGACATAGAGCCATAGTTGACTGTGAATCAAAAACAGTTAAATGTTTAGATGACTATGGAAATCAAGTAAATCTTCAAGGAATACCTAAAGAGATTAAAATTAGACAAATCTCAGCAATGCAATTGCTAAGAGCCAAAAAGAAAGGATGCAAACTTTTTGCAGTGAAGATTGAAGAATTAGGTGACCCTGATGATGAAAGTACCCAAGAGATTGAAGATGGAGAAATTGATGAATCAGAATCTCAGATATGGAGAAATATCCGGTTTTAAGGGAATATGCTGATGTATTTCCTGAGGAATTACCTGGTTTACCCCCTAAAAGAGTCTTTGATTTTTCTATAGACATAATTCCTGGATCCGAACCAGTATCCAAGGTACCATATAGAATGACTACTACAGAATTAGCAGAACTCAAAGCACAGCTAGATGAGTTGCTGACTAAAGGTCTGGTAAGACCAAGTGTATCACCGTGGGGAGCACCTGTAATCTTCGTCAAGAAGAAAGATGGAACAATGCGGCTTTGTATTGACTATCGCATGCTTAACAAAGCTACGATAAAGAACAAATATCCACTACCTCGAATTGATGATTTGTTTGATCAAGTCAGAGGAGCAGCCGTATTTTCTAAAATTGATCTTAGATCCGGATATCACCAGCTTAGAGTTAAGGATGAGGATATCTATAAAACCGCCTTTAGAACTCGGTATGGACACTATGAATTCACAGTATTGCCATTTGGTTTGACAAATGCACCTGCAGCATTTATGAACCTTATGAATAGTGTATTCAGAGATTACTTGGATAAGTTTGTGTTGGTATTTCTAGATGACATATTAATTTATTCTAGAAATGAAGAAGAACACAATAGGCACTTAGGAATGGTTCTACAACGTTTGCGTGAGCATAAGTTGTACGGAAAACTATCCAAGTGTACCTTCTTCCAACGTAAAGTGCATTACTTAGGACATGTGATTTCAGCTGAGGGAATTGAAGTTGATCCGGCTAAGATCGCAGCAATAACTCAATGGCCTGTACCTAAGAATGTACCTGAAGTGAGAAGTTTTATGGGTTTAGCAGGTTATTATAGGAAGTTTGTTGAAAACTTCTCCAAGATTGCTTTTCCTATAACTTCCCTACAGAAAAAGGGAAAAAGATTTGATTGGAATGAGAAGTGTCAAAAGGCATTTGACCTACTCAAAGAAAAATTAACTACCGCACCAATCCTGAAAGTGCCAGATCCGGAAAGGAGTTTCACAGTTGTCACTGATGCTTGCGGAGAAGGACTTGGTGGAGTACTTATGCAAGATAATCAAGTAATTGCTTATGAGTCAAGAAAGCTAAAACCTTATGAGATAAATTATGCTTCGCATGATTTAGAGTTGGCGGCTGTCGTTCATGCATTGCGAATGTGGAGACACTATTTGCTTGGAAAACCCTTTGAGTTGAAAACTGATCATAATGGTTTAAAATACCTTTTTACTCAACCAAATCTAAATGCCAGACAGAGGAGATGGTTGGAGTTGATTGCTGATTATGATTTCAATATCAGCTACATCAAAGGAAAAGAAAACAGGGTTGCTGATGCATTAAGTCGAAGACGCCATATAGCTTCTATTGTTGCAATTCATACTGATTTTAAAGACCTAGTGCTCCAGAAATGTGCAGAAGATGAGTATTATTTGCAAGTTAAGCAAGCACTTAAGGAGAATCCTGAAGATTCAAGGTATGATGGTTTCAAGTTTGAACCAAATGGAATGCTTAGGTATAAAGGAAGGATGTATGTACCCAACATAAGCAACTTAAGAAATTTGGTATGGAAAGAAGCACATGAGGCTCCATATTCTGGTCATCCAGGAGTAACAAAAATGATGGCCGATATAAAGCCATTATATTTCTGGAAAGGAATGAAGGGAGATGCTGCTAATTATGTTGCAAAATGCTTAGAATGTCAACGAGTAAAAGCTGAGCATCATCATCCAGCCGGTTTGCTATACCCTCATGATATTCCAGAGTGGAAGTGGCAAGTGATAAGTATGGATTTTGTGCAAGGATTGCCTATGTCCAGAAATAAGCACAATACCATACTAGTAGTGGTTGATAGGCTGACTAAAGTAGCTCACTTTATACCTGGAAATCTAACTGATGGAGCACCAGTTATTGCAAGGAAATTTGTGCAAGAAGTATTCAGATTGCATGGAATACCTGAAAAGATCATTTCTGATAGGGATGCAAGAATTACTTCTAGGTTTTGGCAAACCTTATTTTCTGCACTCGGAACTCAGCTAAATATCAGCTCAGCATATCATCCGGAAACGGATGGGCAAACTGAAAGAGTAAATCAAGTTTTAGAAGACCTACTTCGGGTATATTGTATGGATCAGCAATATAAGTGGGAAGACTATTTACCTTTAGTCGAATTTGCCTACAATAATTCATACCATTCTGCAATCAAAATGGCTCCGTTTGAAGCCTTGTATGGTCGAAAGTGTCGAACTCCGATAAGTTGGGATAAACTTGAGGATCGAGTAAGTCTTGGACCTGTAATGTTGGCAGAAATGGAAGAGCAAGTAAAGAGTATAAAGCAAAGGTTAGCCGAAGCTAACAGTCGACAAAAGAGTTATGCTGATGCAAAGAGAGTACCTCGAAATTTTGCCATAGGTGATAAGGTTTTGTTGAGAGTCAAACCTCATAAAAGCTCCATTAAATTTGGAAAGTCATCCAAATTAGCTCCACGATATGTTGGACCTTTCGAGGTTTTAGAAGAAGTAAACCCAGTAGCCTATCGAATTGCATTACCACCTGCTCTTGCTCGAATGCATAATGTCTTCCATGTGTCCTACCTTAAGAAGTATATACCAGGTGATAACCATGTTATTGATTGGACTGCTTTACAGGTAAAGGATCCCGGGGTAGTAATGCTCGAGCCTATTAAAGTGCTTGAAGTCCGCAAGCTACGCTTACGGAACAGAGAAGTCTCTCAATGTAAAGTCCAGTGGGATCAATATACTGAGGACTCAGCTACCTGGGAAGACTATGAGGAAATCCGGAGGAAATTTCCTGACATTCTTGAGGCATTCAAGAATGGAGAATAAAGAAGTGATATATTGTTTTTATGCTTTAAATAATACCTTGTTCATCGGGGACGATGAATCATAAGGGGGGGAGTATGTTACACCCCGATTGTATAGCTACTATTTATAGGATGTACATTGTAAATGTTGAATCTTTCTGTTGAATAAATTGAATTGTTCTTGTGATCAATTGGATGTATCCTAAATAATTGTCTCTTTATCTGATGCTTCTATTGATGTAAATCTTGAATGAAATTAGCATATTGAGTTATGAAATAATGTTGTTCTAACTTTCTACGATGCTTAATGTATATTGCTTTGGTCTTGAGCAAATAACTTCCGTTACCATTTCATGATTTGCAGGAAACAGGTTTGTACCTCGAGACAGAGGAGAGATATCACTCGGGGAAGAACTTGGTCGGGTAAACAGTAATGGATACCAACTGGACATACACACACAAGCCATAGAACTGAGTAAGCTAAGTCATTGTTTTGGTTAAAGGTAAGTCATCCGTAGGCTTGTCTCGTATCATTAGGAGTCGTGTCTTCTTCTGAATGTGTAAACAAGTGATGCTTGCCAGTATAACCTTATAAATGATAAGTTCTGGTTAGAGGTGGATATGTGTATTTGTACATACGAATACGATATGTACAAGTACCCATAAGTACATTCATGTCGATACAAACGTATTAAGCAGATGGATATGCCATACGTATGTGTCGATATAAATGTATTTTTGGATACTTATACATGTAGTATATATACAGATATATATACAAGTATACATACCCACGGCTAACGAGATAAATGAATTATATATTGTAATGATATCTTGCCTCTGAAGTTATACGAATACATATATATTAATTTACATGTTTAACGTATAATGTAAATGAATATATGTGTATTAGTATAAAGATAAGTATTTCAATATATTTAGTATTATATTAAAATATTAATATAATATAGTTTAAAATGTATATAATATTATTTAAATTGATATTTTAAATAATTATACATAAACTAAATTATATAAGTATTTTAATAGAGTATACCAAATATATTTAAATAAAAGAATTAACAAAATCAAATGAAAAGAAAGTTAAACATTTGAAACACTTTTATAAAAGGCGAATGTAAATCATAAAGAAAATGGAAATTCGCGAATTACTCTAAATCGCGGATTTCTCTAATGAATCCGTTGAAATTCAATTCTGAGCTTTAGCAAATGCAGCATATTTATTTTGAAAACGTCATTTAAATATTGAAGATTTACAAAGTCGAAATAAAGAAGAAAAAACGCGAAAATGAAATAAGGAAAATGAAAAACGCGCAGGTAACCCGCGCGACTAGGGCCAGACGTCTGAAAATGGCCGATTTATCTCTTGCTTGGTGAATAAAATGAAATCTGTACGCCATTTGAGCAAGGAAGAAGTCAGAAATGAAACTTGGCATTTAACCTAACTGTAAAAACGCGCCAGTTGAAAGTTGTCACAGTTTTAACAGTCTGAAACAAATTCGAATTAAAATGAACTTCTTGCTGTCAAACATGGAGGTCGAAACCCTCACCAATTTGATACACGTTTTTAGTTTGAAATATTCTTCAACCTGCTGGCAGTCCTGGCGCCATAGAAGGTGGAAAACAGTTTTAAAATTAACCTATAAATATATCTGCGTTTTGGCATTCTTAGGCACACGAATTTACTATCAAGTTCTTGAGCATTTCATAGCAAAAGGGAGAATTCGCCATAGTAGAGAAATTGTGAAGTATTTTGTTAAGGAAAGGTGTTTTCTGATCAAAAGAGCAGAAGTTGAATTTGCTGGTTAAAAAGTAAGCTTTGAATAAAAGAGGAGTAATTGGGAATTACACTGTTACTGTGTTGAGCTTTTGGTTTCAAGAATCCAAGCTGAAAGTGGTCTGAGTAAAGGCAAGCGAAAGGGCTGTTTTCTAATCTTGTGGAAGCTAAACAGGCATGCTAAACTCTTACTTTTCATATTTTGCTACTATTTTAGAGTAATCTGATAGGTCTCTAAATTGTTGTCTTGACTGGAAAGAAAAGAGTATGATTGTCTTAAGAATGAATTTAAAAAGAATAACAGTATCTTAACCATTATCATAAATATAGTCTTTCATGGCTTTTGTTGTTAATGATGTTCGTTTTTCATTAGTTAATGAAAGAAATCTGCATTGTGTTTATATGGCTCTATATAATGAGCATATGCTTGTGTTTAAATATTAGATACTAGGGTTGAGTCAAGAATATTTGCAAGATATACTCTACAACTTAATACAAACAACTTAATTAAGTTATTGTATCCCTAGGATGAATATATCCTGAATTAGGGCGTCTGTTGTAGTATCTTGTTTAATAGATTCATCATTCCAGTAGTAAAATGTTGTAGGAAGTCTAGGGTACGGACTACCCCGATAGACCAACCTACGCGTAGAATTAAGATAGCCTTAAGTCAAGTTGAACCTGGCTAGTGAATGTGACATATGACCTATGTTCTTCGTTGAACGTAAACACTTTGGCCAAAGTAGTGTAAGGAACCATTTAGTTGTTGTACTACACTGTCAGTTCACCGTGATTCCGAAATACAACCTAGTTTGTGATTTGCCGTTAGCACGAAAGCTAGTTTTGTAGAATCACAGCACTATGTCCAGTTGGTAGTCATTAAAGGTTACCCAACCAATCTCTTCTTCGAAGGGAGGGCCGTTCATTGAAAAATGATCGTGCGGGGGACCGCATTATAAGTCCGTGGTTGGCGGAAAAACGCTCGAGTGATGTTTCTCCTCCACGAACACCCGACGGATGATCCAAAGCTTGACAGGACGAATTCCTGGACCTTCTTATTTCTATTGGTGTCAAAAGCCTACGGGCTATGTATGTATGTTTCTCATCATGCTTTGTAATTTCATTTGAAATGAAATAGATTATGGATGCAATAAATGTTTCTTATTTATGTTTTGAAAAGAAATTGTTGGTTCAAAATGGTATTGTTCTTACTTTTATGTATGAATTTTAAAGTTTTAATTTTATCGTACAAGTGTGTTCGTTACACAAACTCATCAAAAGGCCAACCAAGCACTTGGTTGTTAAAGTGAGTCAATGAGGCATATGAGGGATCTTTGTTTGCAGCCACCAACATTTGAGGGTTCCACTAAAGGAACAGAAGCAGAGCCTTGCCTCTTGTCATTGGATTGATGTTTTAGCATGCAACCTCATGAGAGCAATCTCAAGGCTTGTTTTGTTGTGTTACAGTTGCATGGTTATGCTTCAACCTGATGACACCAAGAGGAGCAAAAGCATAACCTTTCTCTTGCTTCAGTCATGTGGGAAGTCTTCTTAAAGAAATTTCATGCACACTACCTTTCTTAGCATTTCAAACAGCACAGGATCGATGAGTCTCATTATCTTCAAAAATTTGGGATCATGGTTGTTCAATATGAGAACTAGTTCTTCGAATCTAAGCAATATGTGGACTACATTGTTGATGAGAAGCCTCTCATTAACAAGTTCTTGAGACACTTGAACTCTAAAATTGTGGGTCCAATTCACATGGCGGGTATTGAGACTTTAGAGATTGCCATGGAGAAGACAAAGTTTGCAAAGGAGAATATGTTGTGGGGCTATGGGTAGCAAGTTGAAGTTCAACTTCATGTTCCTTCTTGAATAGACTTGAGGATTCAAGAATCTCACTCCCCACCTAAGAGTAATGCTTGGACAACATTCATTCCTCCCATGACAACACAACAACAATTTAGGCATAGATCTAAGTAGGGCCAAAGTAGAGTTAATCACAAAGAGCGAGGGGCGTAGGCTAAGAGTGGGATTGTTTCTCTACCACAACAACAAGCTTTTGGTAGTCAATCCAATTCTAGTAACTTGAACTTTCTGCTATTTAGTTGTCATCAATTGAGTCAACCACAACCCTCACAATCTCAGCCAAGGGGACCATGTTTTACATGTGGCCAAGTTAGTCGTTTTGCAAGAGATTGTGCATAAAGTGCAACAGTAGCTGGTGGTCAAGGTGTAACTTTCTCTAATATTGGTAATCTCACCATGTATTTTCAGCGGTTGGTGATTGTCAAGCTAAGCTTCAAGCTGTATTTGCAAAGGCCTCAACTAGAGCAAAGCAATCATCCTTTTTAGGAGTTTGCTCAAATTTGGACATGCTAAGGGTCCAAAGGGTTGGCTTTGTGGAGTCGGTAGTTTTTGTTGGAGGCTACATTGCTATGGGTATTCCATCCTCCACTTCTTGTAAGCTTCCAAGAGTAAGCCTAACTCTAGTGGGAGAGGGTACAAAGCTAATAGGCATAGGTGCCTTTCTTCTCATCATGCAGTTTTGTATTGGAGATTATGTGATATCATATGATGTTTTGTATTGCTACTTGGTTAGTCAATTTCTATATTTCAATTTGTATGTGTGTGTGTTATTATTTTAAGATTAAACTTGTATAGCTCTTTCAGCTTCTTTGTTTTCATAATATTCATGTGATGTCAATTGATTCATTGCAATGTTTCAAATTCAATGATTTGCTTATATAGTTATATGTATTAGAGTTAAAGAATTTGTATCAATATTATTATGCTTCAATTGAAAGATTAGCATTGAGATGTATAGGATGTGATTGCAAGATGGATATGCATGACACTAGATAATAAGTGGGAAAGTATCTTATGAGTGGTCAATCTATATCCTTCCTAAATGTACAACACTAATCACATGCAAACCAATGAACAGCTACACCACTCCTACAATCAAGAGGAGGAAAATAGTAACTGATAAATCCCAAGACGTAGAAGATTGCTTGTAACATTAGTGTATATTGGAAAGGAACAATATTCCATTCTCAAGGATGTCATTTGATATTAGTGTGTAGTAGAGTCGAGCACTTGGAACTCCCATGCAGAGTTACCCTTTCTCCAAAGGAATCTCTTCTCCCATGGACAATGGACACAATAGGTTGATTAGCTTGTCATGGGATCAAAAAGGAGGGGTACAGAAATTGAACAATCTGCAAGGTAATGGAAAGAAATTCACTTGTGGGCTTTCACTAGGGGTGTCTCATATGCCAAATTGGCATCTAGCTTGCTAGTGACCTAAAAAACAACCTTCTACAATAACATAGAGCTGAGAATACCACCTTATTCTCCGATCAACTGTAGTGCCCCACCTATTTCATACCCTTGTTTCCTGGAGCCTCATCTTAGTTAGGCCTATGAATAATAATTTGACATGAACTTTTTAAGAATAGGTGACCTGATCTCACTAAGCTTAGGCAAGAGACTCTGGCCGTTATATGTGTACCACTGTTGATTATTCTAATGATTGATATTTTTTTTAGATCAACCACATGGTGTTGCGATCCTCCATGATTTGCGTGTGCAGATCACATATAATTGAAGATGCCAAGCAAAGTAGAAGGGGGATACATGGATTCATAAGAGAGGATAATAGTTGAACTAGCAGAGGTAGCATCCTGAGATCAGAGGGCATTTCCAGATTAATGTCCAAATCAAATGAGTGGCTGGACACATGTTGAAATCCGGGTGGTGAAGTAGAGACAGGAAACAATTATGCCAATGTAGATTGTAAGGCAAACCAATCAGTACTTTGGATTCGAAAATCTCTTTCAAGGAAGAACAAACCTTGACCAATTAAATGAAGGCAGTGGCATCAGGAAACCAGAATGAGAGTCGGATTTGCATGAAAAAAGAGAAAGGGACAGAATAAACGAGGAAGGTGAAACAAGACCTCAAAGAGACCCATCTACAACTAAGCAAGAGCAAGGAATTGAATGTAGGAAAAAACAATAAGCATGGTGTGCTAACAGGGTTAATTCCGGTTTATCCAAGACAATTACCACAGATAAGAGGAAATCCATGAAAGAGCAACCCTGCATTTATTAAGATTTTTAAATACAAGATTGAAGGTCACCACAGAGATCTCAGAAGTAGAAGGTTCTAGAATAATCAATTGCCATTCCAAACAATTAAGCTTCCGCTAACAATGTCCAAAGGTGGATTTAGGAAGGCAGAAATAGTAAAGCAAGGAGGAAGTAGGTAGATTGTAGTAGAGAATGGAAGCTGAAAGTTTCCATTGTCAATGACCAGAGAGGAGTTGGCTGGTGAGTTGGCTGGTTGGTTCAAGAGTAGGCTCTCATCCTATTGATGGCTTGAGTCCGTTTTAGGATTGTTGCAACGATGTAGCAGTTTTCCTTCATGTGGGAGGATGTGAGTGTTGGGGGTTATAGCCCTTCACCCAGTTTTATGGATAGCATTCGCAGTATTGAGCAATCATTCTATTGATGGATATATTAGTGGTTCCAGTCCATTTCCCCATATGTTTTTTGTGATTGTTGTCCATTCTACTATTGTAGCATGGATTGTTGTAGATCCATATTGCTATCAAGGCAATTTGCAAGTGTAGGGAGTTGGTAATGCCATGAAGATGCTATTGTATTAGACCATGAGCCATGTAATCCTATGGTGGCGTGAGGAATTTTTACTCAGTCTTCCTTAATTTTTTCCCATTGAAGGGTTTCTCCAACATTAACTTGTGTTGTAAGTTGTGTTTGAGTTGCAGTATTCTGTTTACCACATTTGGGTGTTTGGTTCTCTAACATGCTATGTCGCATTTAGCCTTTGCATGTTTAAATCCATTGTCAATAGTAGAAGTGGGTGTAAAGGTGTACAGCAATCTGGGCATTATTAATCCATATTTGATGACTGACATGTGGAATCCACCCCAGTTTATGAATCAAGGGACCTTACCTTTTCTCTACCTTATACTTCTCTTCCTCCTCAAACTTCTCAATGTCGGCTACCTCTCTTTGCCTAACCACCCTTATCCTATTGGACATCCTCCTCTTCCTCTCTCTCTCATACTCTTACTTGTTGTTCTATGGATCCCTATACCATGGCCTTAACAATTCTGCTAAATAGTGATCTCCCATCATTTCCAGTAACTACCTCGTTGTTTCTCTCTCTTTTCTTTCTTCCTTTAATTTTATTTATTTATTATTATTTTTAATCATTCACTCTAGCTTATTCTTCGTACATCCATTATTTATTTTATTATCCCCAATCACCACACCAGATTTGTTTTATCAGTCACGTCTTTTCAGATCACCTCCCTTCTTTGTGCCATCTACATAGTGCCTAGCACCCCTTGAGGGCTAGATCTTAGTTGCCTTGTGATCTCTCTTTCTCTCTCCTAAGCACTAGAAACCAGAACTATGACAATGCCACCAAATGTTAACAAGAAAATCAAGCTAAGGGGCTAAATAGATCTTGTTAATAATTGTCAAAGTCTTGGCTAAATGTAATTAGAGGAGAGAAGTAACTTTTATTTGTTTGTTCGTTTGTTTTGTGTCTGTATAATAACAATTAATTGTGAGTAAATGTACATTTCTTATCTTTTCCTTCATTGATTCTCATAATTCTTTATTACTCTTTTTGGCCCATATGTCTTGTGTTGGAACTTGGATATTACTCTTTTAGCCCATTATCATTCCATGCTTTCATCCGTTTTACTCAACTTGCATTCTTCTCCTCTTTTTATACCCTCTTAATTCCTCTTTGTAGTGCCTTTACAATATATCCTTTCGTAATAACTCGTTTCCCACGATTTCACCTCTTCCTTTATTTTTTACCACTTATTATGACTTATTTTATATTTATGCATAACATTGGGTATTTAGGACATTTTACTACTTTATGACCCATTTATGAGTCCAAAGTACACTCTAGAATGATATGCAGTACTGTATAACCCTCTATATGTCTCTATTGAATACTTAGCCGTCTTTGTGTAGTACTGCTATGGCCTCTACAGCACATGTGAATGTTATATATGGAAGTACAATGCTAATTGTGGTACCACTAGTATTCTACCAAGTTACCAACAATATTCTCAAAGGGAACTCCATTATATGTGGTAGGGTTAAGGGCATTGGGAAGAGTAGACAATGTATTCTTCTTTTAGGGCACAAAATACCAGTAAGGCTTCAAGGTGACTTTTGGTGCTTGCTTTCCACCTTAATTTGTAGTCCCATTAGTTGAAAAAACAGTGACCAAG
Source organism: Sequoia sempervirens (assembly GCA_007258455.2). Classification (NCBI taxonomy): domain Eukaryota; kingdom Viridiplantae; phylum Streptophyta; class Pinopsida; order Cupressales; family Cupressaceae; genus Sequoia; species Sequoia sempervirens. Next base: position 300,853,055 of record VDFB02105785.1, read on the forward strand.
GACCCCATAAAACCAATAAAGGTGTACATTATTGTGTAATTTCTCAACTAAGGAATGTTGTATTGATTCTTGAATGAGGGAGATCTAATTAGCACTAAATTATCAGACCCCTTATCTGGTCAGAAAACAAATATTGGTTCAAATCCAGCTTTAATAGCTAACTACTATAATTTTGATTGTATTAAAGAAAATATTTGTCTTTGCTTGAAATAACTTAATTTTAGAAATGGAAGTGATGCTCAATAAAGAAAAGGAAATGCCTTAGGGAATTGATTATGAGAATAAAGAGAAAAATCTAGAACGGAAGGGTGCTTCCAAGATGAAACATGAGGCATAAAGGAGATATGGGGGATTCCTCCGGGTAAGAAGCAAGTAACTGTTGAGAAGCCCTACCCCTATCTTGACAATGGGGCCCTTGGGGACTCCTCCTTTCCCGGCTATATGGGTAGGGCTGGAGGGAACCCTTCCTCCTTTCTGGCCAATTGAACACTATAGGAGAGAGGAGCCGAGCCCACATAGTTTGGGCCTGGTCAAATGAACAATGGCAGTGAATAGTTTGATCCCCCCTAATACAACTACAAAAAGGGGGGTCATCTATTAATAGCAAAACAGGTTGGTAATTTTGGAGTGAGCAGAGATTTCCCCAATCCAGTACGAGTATGAGGCACCGTGGATTGAATCAAATCATAATGCAACGACCACCTACGCACATGCCCCATATAGAAATGACTAGATCCATCTCACAACACAACATTGTCCATCAACGCCAGTTGGGAGTGAATGAACCATGCCAATATTTATGGTGGGAGCTTGAGAAATTCCACCTAATTCTGGTGTTGGCCTATCCAAGAGTTTAGTTTCCTCCCTCAGCAAGACCAATTGGGGCCCTGTAGTTAAGAATTCAACCAACTATATAAATCCCCACAATTGACCCATGAATCCTCTGAGCATGCAGCCTGCAGTGCCATAATGTAGCATTGCAAGAGTGCAATAAGAAACATTCAAAGTGCAATTTCTCAATAGGGTCTCCTAAGTCATGGTAAACCATGTTTAGGAGAGATTTTATAGAAGAGTATAGAAACCAATTGCCCGAGGACAAGCTATCGCAAGGAAGGATTGCACTCAATCATTGGAACAATCACTCTAGCCTTGTGAATGGTCCCATCTTCGTGTATTCGACAAAAGTGTTTGCCCTATCCAGTTGAGCTAATGCTGTTTGTGTAAGATGTTGGAAAAGTTGACTTCCTATTCAACAACCTTCTGGGCTTGTGACAAGGGCGTTTGCTTCCTGGGAAAGGTTGATATAGGGAGAGAAGCCTACAACAGATAATTAAGGGATCCATTTACCAATATTATAGAAGTATGCCAAACCACGAAGTCCAAGTCTCGGAAGGTGCATTACATTTCCAGTTGTGTATTCATCTTAAATCTTCCTTCTTGCTGAAGAGTATCTTAAATCGCAAGATTTGATCACGTTTTCATTTTAGATTTGAATCCTTTTGGAATCATTAATGGAAAATTAATGTTACAATAAACTTTTTCAATCACTGTCATGAAAAATCAAGGAAGAAATGCATTGTGAATCTAAATACACTCAATAACAGGTTGCTGAAATCTAGATAGTTTCTGTCTAGTGCACTTTATAATTTTTAAGCCTGAAAATTACATCTTGGATGAAACACTAGAAAATTGAAGAGGAACAAGTGAACATTTTTTCCCAAAACAATGAGAAAACAGATGTTTTCGTATTAGCAAGGAAAAACGGATTGCAAGTCACGTTTTAGTATCCGATAAATTGAAAAGTAATGGCGTATCTCTTTCAACTATCATAATCTACTGCTGTAAGAGAATATGTGAATCTGAGCAAGACATATGTGCGAGTAAAAACCTTTTCTACTTCTTTTAAGATTTTCTTGATTTGAGGAGAGTCCTTGTTAAGGGTCACGGCCTTTTGCGGCTTTGCTGACTTATTGGAAGCCTTGTACTTTTCATTGCGACCAAATCCTTTACAGTAGATGGAAATTCTTCTTTGTGGGGGACAACATACCGGATAATTCTTACTAATATTTCTATGAAATGAAACGGCTTTAATGAATGTAGGCCCCTGCATTGTTCCAGTTGCTTCTGCTCCTCAAGCCTGAAACCACTTCATACAAACCTCCTCAATTCATTTACCCTCTGCGCTTCAATTTCACATTGAGCTCTGAAACATGATTTCAATTTAAAGATAAGGTTGCAGGTTTTTCTGGACAAAAGCCCGTGATAATGCATTGTCTTATTTGTTACTGGGAAAGGTAGAATTATGTGCTTGCCGCGCCCATATTACGTACATGTATGCATATCGTAAGGCTTTAATTTGCATATCTGTGCCAATCCTCATTTAGTTTGTGCATATTAATACATAGTACAAATCTAAGTCTAGTTCTTTCTTTGATTTCTCATCATTTAATTATTTTTTAATATATATAAATCTAATTTTATTTGTATATATTTTTAGGAAGTGGCTAATCTATAGACAAAACACACTTATGTATATACAAAAACGCATAAAAACATACATAACAACATACATAGGAACATACATAACATGATGAGATGGCGTAGTGCAGGGTCTGCTAGACGGGGGATAAAAGTGATGAAACAGACAGATAGGACCAAACATCAGGGAAACAGTAGGTAGGAGTTAATGACACCATCAGGTCAGTTTTCCCACCACTTTCTAGCTGATAAAACTGGGCCTCGTGGCTTGCGGCAGAAATTATCGTTTTCAGACCTATTTTATGGTGCGAGAATTGGAGGCAGAATGACATGTATGCTTTGTAATGTCCCCATTTTTAGCACTACACTTTTCAGTGATTGATGGCCTATCCCCGGTGTGCTGTCGGTCAATTAGAAGCAGAATTAGGGTTTTCGGTTGCTTGGTGGGTTCTTTTGAAGATTCAAGGGTTTGCATGTTGCAATTTGGATGTTTGGATTTTGGATTCCATCTGGGTTTTCAGAGAGCTTCGCAGAGATATGACATGCAACTGCGTCGGGCAACCTTTTTGGACTTACTATTTTTAGTAAGTTATGACGACTACATCCTGGAGTTTGGGATTTTGGATTGCGGATTCTTTCTAGGTTTTCAGAAAGCTTCGCAATGGCATCGCATGCATGTTGATCCGAGCAACTTTCTGAATTTACTATTTTTGGTAGCAGTCCAGTTGGCATCAATTTTGCAGGCTTTCCTCTTTAGGCAATTCAGTTGATATTTTGATTTTTGGCCTTGGGTGCATTTTCTGGAGAGATAAGTTGAGTTGATTTAAATAATATTATATTTTAATATTATGTTTTAATGTTGACCCCTTGGCCTAGCTTTATGACTTTAAGTTGTTTTAAAAAGGGGGTCTTCAAGGGTGAATTCCTCATCAGGAAGTAATTAAATATTTCCAAGGCCAAATTATGAAAAGTCTAAGGGGGACGCCATCTTTTAGAAGCATATTATTTTATTAAAAAGGTCAAATATTGCCTTGAGAAGTGGGACGCCATTCTTTGGAGGGAAATAAAGTAATTTCAAATTTGAAATTTGGGTGCCTTTTCTAGAAGCTTTTGGAGATGCTTTTGCTGAGTCTATAAAAGGAGGCCTCTTCTCTTCATTTTCTCATCTTTTGTCTTCAGTAATGTTATGCTGTCAGAATGGTAACAAGGTTGCTTCAAGGAATGCATGCCTCCTAGCATGGGCTTGACTTCTTGCTTGAAAGATAGCAACTAGTGGAGAGTTAGCTTGTAGTTGAGTGGATTTTGTAGTCAGGTTTTGCATTGTAGAGGTTATTTTGCTTATTGTAGCTGAGTTCTTGCATGTTCTTTCAATTTTGCAGTTGTTGGTTTATCTTTGTTGATTGTAGTTTTCGCTCATATCTCATGAAATAAAAATATTCTGGTTTTGGGTATTGCATTTACTTGTCTAACCACTTGGGGTGCCCCTTTATGCAAGTTTGCAGATTTTTTGGAGGTTTCTGTGATTTTTTCTACAACAAGTCACCCATCTTAGGGCCATACCATCTCTAGAGTTGCATTGGGATGCGCGCTAAAATAATATCAAAGCTTTTGAGTGGTTTCTTTGATGTAACTTGGGCGCCTTCATCATAGGAAGCTAATGCATTTGATTTGGAGTCATTTGGGTGAGTCTAGTGTGAGATACAAGCATTTTAGTAGGGTTCTATGTTATTGGTTATGCATTTTTCAGTCCATGTTTAGTTATATCAGTTTGTGGGCATTCATTAGTTGAGTGAGAAACTGAGTCCAAGTGGTCTTGTGAGCTTGGGAGAGTTGAAAATCAATATCGTAGCTTGTCTTGTTTCTCTAATGCAATGAACTTGCTGGAAATCATCTTATTGTAAGACTATTCAGTAGTACTGTTAGTCATTGTTATTATCTTGCTAAATCATTATACTTTCTTGTTGTAATACCCATTGAATAAGTGGAAGAGGCTGGCTTGCCGCCTATTTACATTCTGAGTTGCATTGTAATTCCTTGGCATCTCCGCCATATGGTAGCTCCATTCCCACCTTGGGTTGGAAAGCACATTCTTGGCATCAAGTTTACTTTCAGCATTGTAATTCCTTTCCAGTTGTACTGACGACCCTCTTGCCATATGACAACATCTTTCTCATCTTGAGATTGAGTGCGCATTCTTGGCAAAGAGTTACTTGCAAACTGCTGGTTTTGTTTTGGACTAACCCTAATGGGTGCTTCTTGCATTAGTGTGTTCGTTGAAGTAAATTGAAAAAATTGGTCTGGAATTTTACATGCTTTTGGTCTGGAGAAAGAAGGGTGAAAACACTCTACGTTTTCAGTCTGCACGTTGAAAGTTGAAGGTTGGAGTGCACGTGGACGAGTTGGAGGAGAAAACCGACCAAATCGAAGTGTGTTTCAGCTTGCACATTGAAAGTTGAAGTTTGGAGTACACGTGGAGGAGTTGGAGGAGAAAAATGACCAAATCTAGGTGAGGGATGCTAACCAATTGGGTTGCAGAGGGTTTTACAACACTATATGGGTTGCTTGTTTCTTAACACCTAGGGTTTTCCAATATGATTTTTTACAAAACAAAATGAATGTCTTGAAAAGCTTTTATAATTTAGACAATGCGAATATATTGAACAAACCCTTCAAAATTTATAAGGACTTTTAATTTGAGTAAAAATTGTATTTAAATTTTGCGTGATTGAAAAAAAATGTGCATAAAATAATTGTAATTTTGGAAACACAATGTGGGTTTTCAATTATTTGAATCTCCTTGTTTAAATGTAAAGGGTTGTCTCACAATGGGTTGCTTGCTTCTTAACACGTAGGGTTTTGCAACATGGAGTTTTACAAAACAGTATGAATGTCTTGAAAATCAAACCTTCCATTGTTGTGTTTGAATTTCACATGATTGAAAAAAAAAAAAAAAGGTGCACAAAATAATTGTATTTTGGAAAACATAATGTGGGTTTTTAGTTATTTGAATCTCCTCGTTTAAATGTAAAAGGTTGTCTCACAATGAGTTGCTTGCTTCTTAACACATAGGGTTTTGCAACATGGAATTTTACAAAATAGTATGAATATCTTAAAAATCACACCTTTCATTATTGTGTTTAAATTTTGCATGATTGAAAAAAAAAGTGCACAAAATATTTGTAATTTAGAAAACATAATGTGGGTTTTCAGTTATTTGAATCTCTTTGTTTAAATGTAAAGGGTTGTCTCATAGTGGGTTGCTTGTTTCTTAACACGTAGGGTTTTGCAACATGGAATTTTACAAAATTGTATGAATGTCTTGAAAATCACACCTTCCATTGTTGTGTTTAAATTTCGCATGATTGAAAAAAAATGTGTGCAAAATATTTGTAATTTGGAAAACACAAGGTGGGTTTTCAGTTATTTGAATCTCCTTGTTTAAATGTAAAGGGTTGTCTCGCAATGGGTTGCTTGCTTCTTAACATGGAGGGTTTTGCAACATGAAATTTTACAAAATAGTATAAATGTCTTGAAAATCACACCTTCCATTGTTGTGTTTAAATTTCGCATGATTGAAAGAAAAAAAGTACACAAAATAATTGTAATTTGGAAAACACAATGTGGGTTTTCAGTTATTTGAATCTACTTGCTTAAATGTAAAGGGTTGTCTCACAGTGGGTGGGTTGCTTGCTTCTTAACACATAGGGTTTTGTAACATGGAATTTTACAAAACGGTATGAATGTCTTGAAAATCACACATTCCATTGTTGTGTTTATTTTTTCAACTTAGTGTCTTTTAGATTGCAGCTATCTGTCAACAACATTAATTAAACTCCTTTTTATTTCGATGATAAAATTTTCTTTTAATCTTTTCATTCCTTTTCTAAGTGGTTAATTGTAATGTTTTTGTTGTTTTACTTCAATTTCAGCATTTCCAACTATTGCTTTTGCATCTACAAGTTGACCAGTCACACATTTTTCCTCATCCCCACTGTTGTTACTTGTTATCACCCCCCTAGTATTCCTTTTCATGAGCTTTTACCTTCTATTTCATATCTTTTACTTTAAGCTTTGGAGCAATTGCTCCCTCATCGGCCCTTAGGACAGCACCATCCATTTCTTGGATAGAGTTTTGAATGTCTTCAATACTTTTATGTGGCTTTGCAACCACTCTTTGCTCAGCTTTGAGAGTGTCTTTTTTATTAGAGAATGCAGATGTTTTCTATTTGATAAGTTATTTACAAAACTTGTCTACCTTTTCACATAGGGATTTCATGTCTCCAACCAACTAATTCTCTTTTTTTGCTCTAAGATCTTATTTTGCCTTTTCATTATCATCTATTGCGAATTGTATTTGTTCCATGGAATTCTTAAGTTGAAGAATCTTTGACTTCATTTGTTCAACTCCACTTATAGCATCATCTCTCACTTTCTTTTCTTGCACAAATTCATATGCAATACAAAAGTTCTTGACTTTATCCAATTTTGCATTGGCATTTTCCCATTACACATACTGCACAATGCTCCTTCGTCAAGTTATCAAGTGCAAGAACAATCTCGTTAGTCGATACAGTATCTATCTTATTCACTTTGGTTTGGTTCTTTTCAAGTATTTTTAGAGCAAATTCATTTTTCATTACATACTTTCTACTACCTGCTACTCAAGTTCTGCATTGCCATTGCCCATTACAGATACTACACATGCACCTTCCTCAACTTCTCAACAACACTGAGTCTCTTCAATCAATACACTATATGTCTCATTCACTTTGGTCTGCTTCTTTTCAAGTATTTCTACAGCAGATTCCTTTGTCATTTCATACATTCTAGTACCTACTACCTCCAATTTTGCATTGTCATTTTCCCATTGCACATACTTCACATGCTCCTTCCTCAACTTCTCAAGAGTAGGAAGAATCTCTTTAATCAATACATTATTTATCTCATACACTTTGGTTTGCTTTTTTTCAACTATTTTTACGGATGGTTCCTTATTCATTTCATACATTCTAGTACCCACTGCCTCCTGAAGCATTGAAGATCTCAGGTTCGTTAACACCCAGTGTTTTCCAACCTCGAATTATAAATAGACAAAATAATTATAATGAAAACCTTACAGTATGAATGTAAGAAAAGGAACTTTGAAAATTTACCAAAACTATTACTTATAGTATAAATTGTGTTTGGATTTCCTCGTATCATTAAAAAATATGCAAGTAGGAAAACGCGGTGGATTGTGAGTTAGTTTGATGTGCTTGTACAAATCTAAAGGGTGGAGAATTTGGGAAGGAGTTGCAACTGGGGGATACATAAAACTAACCATATTTAGCTAAGGGATGACCAACCAATTGGGTTCTTATATATAGAAGGTTTTACAATAGTATGTGGGTTGCAAGTTTCTTAACGCCCTATGTTTTCCAACCTTTGATTATACAAACAATATGATTGTAATGAAAACCTTTTATTGTTTACACTATACAAATGTAATGCAAGGAAAATCTTCAAAATATATAACAAGTCTTAGGTTTAGACTAAAAATTGTGTTTCAACTTCCTCAATTCAATAAACTATAGGCAGGTTGGAAAACACTGTGGGTTGTGTTTTATATATTTATGCTTGTAAGCTAAAGGGTGGAGAGTTTGGGGTGCTGAGTTAGTTTTATGTTCACAAATGTTTGACTTCACTAGTTGAAATCCAGTTATAGCATTATCTTTCACTTTCTTTGCTCAAAAAAATTCATATGTAATACAAAATCTCTCGAGTTTATCCAATTTTTCATTGCGATTTTCCCATTGCACATACTACACATGCTCCTTCCTCAACATCTCAAGAGTGGGAAGAATCTCTTAAGTTAAAACAATATCTATCTCATTAAATTGGATCTCCTTGTTTTCAAGTGTTTTTAGAGCAGATTCCTTTTCAATTTCATGAATTATAGAGCCTATTGCCTCCAAATTTGCATTGTCTCTTCACCTTTGCACATACTACACATGCTTCTTCATCAATTTATCAAGAGCATAAAGAATCTCTTAAGTCAACAGAGTATCTATCTCATTCACTATGGTTTTCAATGCAAGTGAGCTTCACAATTTATTCCAATTATGGTTTAAAGTTAAAATTGCTTTTTGAATTCTTCATATGTTTCACAAATAAATGCACAAAAAATAGCATGTTCTAGCCTATGTTCATTCACTCCTTTACCGATTCATTATTTTTTCAGTAGATACAAAGAACGTGTTCTTTCTTTTGACATTGTCAGCATCCATAGAAGTAATTACATATTATTATTCATGTTACACTTATAGGTTACATATAAAGTTGCAGGTTGGAATTCTCATCATGTTGTTCAACTTGCACTTTTCTAGTTCATGAATTGTCATATACGCTTTTGCTGGTCATGTTAAATCGCCCCAAACGAAAGGCTTGATATCACAACATGCCTACTTAGGTAAAACAAGTTTGTACACCCCATATACTATGAGGTCTTAGTTTTTTTTTCATGCGAGTTTGCAATTTTACTTGTGGTCTTTATGTCAACTTGGAGGTTCAACTAGACACTGTGTTTTCCAACCTGCATTGGCTGACATCATAGTTGATAGGAAAATTTACACATTTATGCCTTTCCTGATTCACTCCATTACTGATTCATTATTTTGTCAACAAATGTAAAAAACATTTTATTCTTTTGGTGTTGCTAGCAGCAATGGATGCACATTTTTTTACATACAAGGTTGTCGTTAAAGGTTTTGGTTGCCCTCAAACCTTTCCTCTCTATTAACACATACACATGCACCACAACCAACATATCTTCCCAAAATAATACATTTGTTGTTGCAATTGTAGAAGTAATTACATATTGTTATGCATGTTACACTCATATGCCACATAGAAAGTTGCAGGTTGAACCACTCATCGTGTGGTTCAACCTTCACTTGTTTATTTCATGAATTGTCAAATGTGCTTTTGTTGCTCATGTTAAGTCACCCCAAATGAAAGGTTGAATATCACAACATGCCTCCTCAGGTAAAAGAAGTTTGTACACCCCATATACTCTAAAATATTAGTTATATTTACATGTGGGGTTGCGAATTTACTTGGTGTCTTTATGTCTACTTGGAGGTTCAACTACACATTGTGTTTTCCAACCTGCATTGGTTTACATCATGGTTGATAGGAAATTTTACACCTTTCTACCTATCCTCATTCTCTCCATTACTGATTCATTATTTTGTCAACAAATGCAACAAATGTGTTATCATTTTGATGTTGTTGCCAGCAATGGATGAACGTTTTTTTACATAAAAGGTTGTCATAAAAGGTTTTGGTTGCACTCTAACCTTTCCTCTCCATTAACACATACACACACCACAACCAACATATTTTCCCAAAATAATACATCTATTGTTGCAATTATAGAAATAATTACATACTGCACATTACACTTGTGCGCCACATACAAAGTTGCAAGTTGAACCACTCACCATGTGGTTCAATCTTCACTTGTTTTACCAAATGTGTTTTTTTTGCTCATGTTAAGTCACCCCAAACAGAAGGTTGGATATCACAACATGCATCCTCGAGTAAAAGAGATTTGTACACCCCATATACTTTGAAATCTTAGTTCTATTTACATGAGGGGTTGTGAATTTACTTGCGGTCTTTATATCCGCTTGGAGGTTCAACTACATGTTGTGTTTTCCAACCTGCATTGGTTTACATCATGGTTTATAGGAAATTTTACACATTTTTTTCTTTCCTCATTCTATCCATTACTGATTCATTATTTTTTCAACATATGCAACAAACGTGTTATCATTTTTGCGTTGCTAGCAGCAATGGATGCATTTTTTTTTACATAAAAGGTTGTCATAAAAGGTTTTGGTTGCCCTCTAACCTTTCATCTCCATTAACACATACACACACCACAACCAACATATCTTCACAAAATAATATATATATTGTTGTAATTTTAGAATTAATTACATACTATTATGCATGTTACACTCATACGCCACATACAAAGTTGCAGGTTGAACCACTCAATGTGTGGTTCAACCTTCACTTGTTTATTTTATGAATTGTCAGATGTACTTTTGCTACTCATGTTAAGTCACCCCAAATAGCAGGTTGAATATTATAACATGCCTCCTTAGATAAAAGAGGTTTTTACACCCCATATACTCTAAAATCTTAGTTATATTTACATGTGGTGTTGTGAGTTTACTTGCAGTCTTTATGTTCGCTTAGAGGTTCAACTACACATGTTTCCCAACCTATGCATTGGCTTACATCATGGTTGATAGGACATTTTACACCTTTTTTAATTTCTTCATTCTCTCCATTACTGATTCATTATTTTGTCAATAAATGTAACAAACGTGTTATCGTTTTGGCATTGTTGGTAGCAATGGATGCACTTTTTTTTACATACAAGGTTGTCATAAAATGTTTTCGTTGCCCTCTAACCTTTCCTCTCTATTAACACATACACACACACCACAACCAACGTATCTTCCCAAAATAATACATTTGTTGTTGCAATTGTAGAAGTAATTACATACTGTTATACACGTTACACTCATACGCCACATACAAAGTTGCAGGTTGAATCACTCATCATGTGGTTCAACCTTCACTTGTTTATTTCATGAATTTCTAGATGTGTTTTTGATGCTCATGTTAAGTTACCTCAAACGAAAGGTTAAATATCACAACATGCCTCCTTAGGTAAAAGATGTTTGTACACCCCATATACTCTGAAATCTTAGTTATATTTACATGCGGGTTGCAAATTTAGTTGCGGTCTTTATCTCCACTTGGAGGTTCAAGTAAACACTGTGTTTTCCAACAGGTGCATTGGCTTACATCATGGTTGATATGAAATTTACACATTTTTTCCTTTCCTCATTCTCTCCATTACTAATTCATTATTTTGTCAACAGATGCAATAGACGTGTTATCATTTTGGCGTTGCTAGCAACAATAGATGCACATTTTTTTTATATACAAGGTTGTCATAAAAGGTTTTGGTTGCACTCTAACCTTTACTCTCCATTAACGCATACACATGCACCACAACCAACGTATCTTCCCAAAATAATACGTCTATTGTTGCAATTGTAGAAGTAATTACATATTATTATGTATGTTACACTCGTACACCACATACAAAGTTGCAGGTTGAACCACTCATCGTGTTCTTGCTCAAACAACACAAGTTTACTTGAAAACGATGGTTGGTTTTCACAACATTCCTCTTCAGGTAAAACAAGTTTGTGTGGCACACCTAAAATGGACTCATCCTTGAATGTCCACGTACGCTCGTGATTGTGTCGTTGTTGTCTATGTCGACTTGTACGTTGAGATACATACACTGATTTCCAACCTGCATTTGTAGTATATTTTATGTATAGCTTGATTCAATCTATCACCTTTAATTTTCCTCAGTTGAAGTTGGCAACCTCTTATTGGTTTCATGTTGGTGGTAGCAATGCAAGAACATTTTATTTACGTTCAATGAATAATTTCTTTCTTTTTCTTGACATAATCCACTGTAATTTTAAATGTTCATCCAATTCCTACCTTTCCTAGAATGGGGAGAGATGTGAAATGGAAGAAGGAAGACAATTTGGAGGTGCAAGATGTACATGATGGAGGCTCTCCTTTTTCCTCTTGTGATTTTTATTGGACTCTTATTTCCATCGAGGAGGATGGGATCCTTAACCTTGTCATAATAATTCCTTGTACCAAAATCGATGATTTCCTTTGTGGTGAAATGTTGGTTGAAGGTTTTGAAACTTCATTTCTATACAAGAAAGCAAGAGAGTATACCATCACAGATCCCGTCAATGACAAAAATTATGGCAAAACAATTATGTGGCAGAGGTTTGTACCTTTCAACATTCATGTGTATAGTCCAATGATATTTTACTCTCTTGTTTGAAGATGATGAGATGATGCTTTCTTTACGGCTACTGGTGTGCATACGGTTCTAAAGACCACAAAAACTAGTCTCATCCAGAAAAAAAAGTTTTATAAAAAAAGCGAGGTTGTCAATGCCACTTCATTGCAAAGGTTATGCACAGTAGACCTGATGTTTCCTATCTTCTCTACAAAGAAATGTTCCACATCAATGTCAATGGTGAATTTTTCCATGGCATTGGAAACACAAGCGGAGATAGGCATTTCATGTTTGGCGCTAATATATTCACAAAATGCATAAGTTATATTGAAAGCCTTTTTCTCATGGACATGAGTGTCAATGCAATAATGGATGGACACCTCAATGATCCTATCTTCATTGGAATGATGATTAAGAGAGATGAATTCCTTACAAGAAAGGATGTAATGAATTCTTGGTGAAAGGTGCCTTATATTCGTGCACAAAAACACAGATTCAATTCAACAAGTATCATCATGTGGAATGGACAGGACACTAACAACTTCTTCTACTTTCAATCATGGGAATGATACACCTTTCATTATCGAGGTTCAGACTCCATGGATGCTAGATATGATGGTTCACCACTCGCACAATTTATTCATCTCCATGGATTCCATGTTTTCCACTAACAAATATGGGGTGAGGCATTAGAAACATTGACAAATAGTTCTTCATCTTTTCAATGATCTTACTGGCTATAAACCTGACAATACTCATACTAACTTGTTATGTATACAGTATGAATTGTATACTTTGCTCATTTTCAAAGAGCAACAGAGTGGTGTGTTCATTGCATGTGTAGTTTCCTCACGAAACAATATTGAGGACATTTTTGTGTAGCTACACGAATTGCATGCCCGTGGAAGAAGATTCAAACCCGACTGGAGAATCAATGCATTTTTTACCAATGATGCCACTACAAAAATTTAGGCCATACAATATGTGCATCTCTTTGTTCATTTGTGTACCTTTCTTAATTGTTATTTATTTTCAATGCCACTTTGTAATGCAGATGAGTGCTAAACAATATCATTTGTATTGTCTATTAGGGATGTCTTTCGATGTCATGTTCTTCTATGCATTTGGCATCTTAAAAGGGTTTGGTTGAAGAATGTGCACAAGTACGCATCCAAGGAAAGGGAAATGGACATCTTCCACAGACTTGGCACAATCATGATGGCGATCGGTGATAGCAAAGACAACATCACTCAGCTATTGAACTCTTTCTTTGAGGATTTCAATGATCAACCCCAATTTTTAGAGTACTTCAAGAAGACCTGGTGCGAAGGAGATGGTCGAATTGGTTAGTTGACAATTTATGTCACCTCATTCCATTCACATTCTTTGATGTTACCTCTAATACGTTGTGGTTTACTTGACTATTGTCTTTTTTTTGTAGTCATGTTGGTGAAAAGTTGTAGACTATTCCCACATGCCAACCAGGATACAAATACAACCATTGAGTCATACCATTTCACGCTCAAAACTCGATACTTGTGTGATCATCAAAAAAATGCACAAGGTGAATAGACTATTTGTATTACACACTTGTGTATAAAATGGAACCATTCTTTAGGCAAAAGGAAAAGTTGCAACATTATGGTTTTTTTATGAACTATAAGTTTCTAAATATTCAATCTAGTTTGGAGCAGGCAAAGGCAATTCCGAATGATGATTGTGTTCCAGATGAAACACATCCTAGATGACACTAAGTGAAAAGTCAAAAGGTCTGACCACTACCTCGTTTGGAAATTTGGTGAGCACCTTTTTGTTTGTGAGTGCCCTTGGAGTTTGCAAGGGAACACTTGAAAACATGTCCTTAAAGTTGTTGAATTGATTAAAAGATAATTTGTCGCTAAAGGGGTGGTCCATAGTAAGTGAATTTCAATTCAAAATGTGGTACTTTATGGGAGACAATTGTGTTTTTCATTTTCTACCGCCTAATACAAGTTTCTTGTGTGTTTTCATTTAGATGAGGGAGGTCAAGCAATTGATAGAGGGATAGATTTGAATGAGATATTATCACAGGGGGCGTCCAAGAAAACAGTCCTAATCTTATCTCCCCTACACAAGCTCATTATGTTAGTCATGAATATGGTGAGCATTTGTAGAAAGTGTGTATTTGGAATGACACAAATGAAATCTTGAAGAAAGTGATGTGTACACCATCCCATTGTCTAGAACAAGTATAATCATATGCACAGTGCATCGATAGGTTTCTATAGGATCTACAACAATCCAATGCAGTGTTGTTTGAATTCATTCACGATCCTGATGCGGCTACAACTAACATTGTTTGCATACTGATGAGCCTAGTTTTTGGTATAGTTTTGGGTAAAATCTATAGTCTATTTGCTCATAGATGTCATGGGCTTTAATGCTTAAGTGTTGGAATTGGCATAATGTTTCTCTCAAACCATTGACATTTGACATTATCCTATCTCTGCAAGCTTTAATGATATTTGGCATAATATGTGGGTCATCTATATTGATTTTACATGTGATTAATGAATGTTTCTTAGAGTGGTTATTGATGTGCATTTATTATGCGTACGAACCTTGACATGCAGATTTAATACACTAAGTTAAGGAAGATTCCATTAGCTAGGCATGCACCATAACATCCAGCAGAGAAATCGCTCCAAGTCAAAGGTAGTCGGCAGCAAAGATTCTTCATGCAACTGAACGTAACTGCCTTGTAGTGGACCTTAATGATCGAGCATGCACGGGCATTACTGTTGTGTTGGATATGCACGTGACTTGCATGTCTGACCAAATTCCCTCCATGCCTAACCATCGTCGCTCCATTTTCCCCTGTTTTCCCTAAATGGCATCCTCCCAATCATGGAGTTGACTGCCTTGTTTAGCAGTAGTATAAATAATAATTTGATGCTCCTTCAAAAAAGGAGGTTGCATGATTTTACATTGTACTCTCATTTTTAGTTTTAGCAATACATATACATTACTCTTTGTATGCATGATTTATAGTGAATAAAATAAATTTTTGAGCGATCATCTGAGTTCTTGTTAGTTTAGAGGATACTAATCTAAGGGGCCCACTTGGTGAGTACTCCATCTTCTTAGTTTAGCATTAGCTTAGTATTACTTGTTGTTTGACACTTAGTTTAAAATCTGACATTGACTATTCCTGCAGCCACTAAAAGTCCATTTTGTATCTATTCCTGTAGCCAAAGCAGACAGAGTAGTTTCCTGTTTGTTGCTCAGATCTTTATTCTTGCACATATTTCAGCTTAGTATAGTTGTTGATTGATGTTTAACATTTACTTTATTTCCTTTCAAGCAATTTACTTTCAATATTGTATTTCTTAGTTGTGGTATGCAATAACTACTTGAGCCCCTAGTGCACATACAGTACTGACCCATTTCAAGTTCACGTCCTTGGGTTGAAAAGTTAAATGCACCTTCATGATGATTGAATGGATATTCAGGTTAGATGTCCAGTCTCTGAATCATGGTCATAAAGGCTTAGTTGTGAAATCATTGTAGGAGGCCAACATTTTTGGCATTGTTGTTGGGGATGGTGTCAAGCTAGGAAGTCTTTTGGAGTCATTGATAGTTTTTCTTGCTGCAGTATTTTGAAATTTGTTCTTAGCATTTCTTCATATAGGAAGTAATGACCCCCCTGATTCTTTTCCAATTCTCTGTGTGAGTTTGCTGATACTGAGTGATACTGTATACATAGAGGAAGGAGAAGGGATGCTTATGGGAGATTCCTTCCTAACAATCCTCGTCCATTTCAACTAGTTGAGTACCAAAATCTCCCAAAAGAAGAAGAAGAAGAAGATCCACACCCCTTCGCTGATGCATATCTTGATCTTACTAGTTCTAAAATCTCCTTGGAAGATCAAAATCAGCTTGAAAACTCCTTTGCCTTTGAACCACATCAAGTAGGCATGGGTGATGCAAATAGGAATCAACATAACCAACCATATTTTCCTTTCCCCATTGCCATCAAAATGAAGTTGACAACATCAAGAACATTCCTACCTCAGCACTCCCCAAATTTTATGAACTTGTGATAGAAGATCTTGATACCTTATTATTTGAGTTTGACATACTCTGCAGAAGTTATGATTATACTATTGATGCCCATAGGCTTAAGTTATTTCCCACCACTTTGAAAGAGGTTGCATTAAGATGGTTCATGAGCCTAGGCAAAGATATTGTGGAAACTTGGGAAGAAATGAAGACAAAAATCTTTGAGAAGTACAAGGAATACTATAGGGGTAGTGACATGAAAGGAGGAGACATTTTCAGGATGCAACAAAAGAAAGATGAGAGCTTGTAAGATTACATTGCAAGGTTTCTTTTTTGCTTGCAAAAATATCCACACCATGCACTTAATGAGGACTCACAGAAGTTGTTTTTCCTGAGAGGAATCAATGACAGTTGCACTGATGTTTTGGATCTCATGGTAGAAGGAGATATCTCCCAAGTTCCTTGGGAGGATATCAAGAAAATATGCCAGAACTACTCTAGAGTGACTTCACAGAAAGGGAGAGCCTATCAACCTTCCATTGGTAAGTCAACTACCGATGGAGTTTCAAGAATGGAGATCACTCATTTGTTGGAAGATTTCAAGCAATATATTATCAACAATCTAGCTACATAGCTAGATACACTTCAAGCCAAAAAGAAGCAAGAGGAGGCAAAAATGATGTTGACAGAGTATTGTCCCTATTGTAAAAAAAAGGACTACAGATGTAAGATGGTAGCTGACCTAGAAAGAAAGTAGGCCCCACCTGAGTTCAAGCCAATTCAAATTGAAGAAGACCAAGTCTACTATGTTGCATAAAGGAAGCCTTGGGCTCCAAGACAAGGTATGCCACTAGATCCACTGTCTTATGTTGAATCATATTTTAATTCTTATTCATCTGGTAACCAATGGCAACCCCCATATCCACCCAGTTATGGAGGATATCCACCACAACCTTGGAGTAATCCTCCAAACGCTTGGCCTAGCCATCAAATTCCTCCACCTCAGTGGTAGCAACCTCAGGGGAATTGATAGTAATTTCAAGAGCACTGACAACCACCTCTAAGAAATTGGCAGCAAACAAATCAATGGAGAGGAGGACAACAATGGCCTACTTAAAACACCAATTACGTGCAGCCACCTTCTCAATCCCAACAGCCTACTATAATTCCTCCAACTGCTAATCCAAGCTCAAATGCACCTAAACCAACTCAGCTACCAGCTCATCCCACACCCAATCCTAATAACAAATCACAATAGCAGCCTGTATACTCTGTCGATTCAAATCAATTTCCTACATATGCTATGAGTGTAAGTGATATCTACCTACGTTCAGGAACCAAGCTACTAGCCCCTTCCAATCCTATCATTATTGAGCTTCCTGTGGAAGAGGAGGAGGAGCCTCTAAATGATCCCATTCAGCCAAATATACCTAAAAATCCTGAACTAGTCCAAGCTAAGCAGACCGAGCAAGAACCACCATTTCCTCAAAGACTGCAAGTTGCCAAGAAGAAAGAAGAAAAAGAGGATGCCACTTTTGACATCCTGGACCAGCTAAAGCATATATGTGTTCAAATACCTCTATTTCAAGCCATAAAAGATGTTCCAATCTACAAAAAAATATTAAGGAAGCTTGTCTTAAGAAGCCAAAAAGTAAGAAGAAAGACCCTACTACGGTTCATGTGGTGGGCCAGCTAGCTGATATTATGTTGGGAAAAGTGACTTCCCAAATATAATGACCCAGGAAGTCCTGCGATAGCAGTTGTCATAAACGGGATTCAAGTGAAGAATGCTCTGATTGATTTAGGGGTAGCAATCAATGTAATGACCAAATACATCTTGTAGCAACTAAATATTGCAAGCATGAGATCTACTCCTACTATCTTGTAGCTTGTAGATAGCTCTACTATTAAGCCTGATGGTGTAGTGGAGGATCTTCTGGTAGTTCTAGACTCCTGGGAATATCCAGCAGATTTTATGATTCTTTCTCCTAAGGCTACACTAGGTGGGTATCCCATCATTCTTAGAAGACCTTGGTTGGCAACTGTAGATGCCTACATTGGATGTCAGTCAGGTGACATGACCATTTCAGATGGAAGCAGTACTAAAATTTTTATTCTTTATCCACTCGCTCAACCATCTAATGATGAAGAAGATTCTATATGGCCACAAGTTGGTGAAGAGGCCGAGGAAGTTAATTTTGTGGCGCAACTTATGATGCTAGGCAAAAGCTCTTTCATGTAGCTCCAAGATGAGGATGAATTGTTGACTAACACAATTCAGAACCATTATGGAGTGGAGGAAGCCTCATCTTCTACTTCAGTTAGGACACTTCTGCTTGTTCTTCCTACAACCACTATTCCTGCAGACATTCCTCCTGTAGATGATCTTCCTACAGCCACCGTTCCTGCAGCCGTTGTTCTTGTAGACATTCTTCCTGCAGCAACAAGTACGTTCCATACATTGTTGCCGTATGAACTAAAGGTACCATGTGTTAATGAAGCAGCCATGGTAGAGTTAACTACACAAATACAGGCGTCAGAAGAAAAATATATGAATGTTAATAGTAAATTAAGTGAAGCACAACAACTATTGTTGGCAAATCTATTAAGGGCCCATCAACATGCATTTGCGTGGGATTATCATGACATGAAGGGACTGCATCCTAAGTTTTGTACCCACTGTGAGCACCTCTCAAATCTGCAAACATCGTAAACTCCATAAAGAAGGTAAGTGCATACAAATTTGCTAAATACTCCTATGAAATAATGCAAAATGTTTCCTAAACATGATAGCAAATCAAACTAAATTGAAAGCATGAAAGAAACAAGATACATATCTATCCCATAGTGGATTGGTGCTTCTTTGATGTGGAAAGAAGCCCTTTCCCAATCCTTGATAAGCTTGGTGATGAGGATGCAATGGACAAAATCAGTTCTCCATGTGAAGAGAATGACTTTGCATAAAGATTCTAGAGGATTTGCTTGAGGATGAAGCCTCTATTTAAATATTTTCAAGTGCTAAGAGTTCCAAACATGGAGGATGTGGGACTAAGATTGGACAAATGAGAGGAAGACACTTGTCAAGTGGTGAGTGGTTGATGCATGTGCAAGATTTGGGAAATGTGCCCAAGAGGGGGAAATTTTGAATTCAAATTTGAGAGTAAATGCTGAGTGGGGGACATGTAAGAGTTTATTAATTGCTTTGTTGGATGTACATGCCCACTTGATTTTGAATTCAAACCTGATGGAATATTCCTCATGGATGCCATGTTGAGTGAAAATGTTGGATTTAAATAAATCAATAAATGGATTTATTTGTGCAAGTGGCATAATCTAGAGAATGCAAGTGGGTAAGATTAGCATTTAATCATGGTTAGATTAAATTAATGATGATTAGGTTAGTTTGAATTTCATGACTTAAATATTTTATTTATTTAAATCAGAAAAAGAGAAATATGAATTTTGAGACTTAATTAAATAAAGTCCTGGTTTATTTAATTAAATGGATGATGCAAGATAAAGGTTGAATGATTTATGAGAGATGAAATGTTATTTTTTGATTAAATCATTGGATTGACCTGTATGCATATTTTGCGTGTCTACATTTTTCCCCTCTTTGAAGCAATGTACTTGTTGCGTTGGTTCAAAGAATAATCTTACCACGATCAAAATTCAAAAAAATTTTGATTTTTCGGATGCCCCAGCGGAAAGAAGTACACTGGTACATTGCCCCCTCGAGAGATTGAGCGAAAGGATTCGATTTGAGGGTTAATCTCGCAATAAAGAGGTTCAAAATGGATGGTTATGGATGCTGATGCAAATGAGATGATTTTTAAGATGCTTAGAATAACAAATCTATATTATCCTAAACAACTTAAATGATGATATGATGTGATGATGGATGAGATGGATGATGCGATATGCTATGATTATGCAAATGTATGATTTATGCAGATGCTTAGACTAACATATCTATATTATGATGATGATGCAAATGCATGTGAAATGATCGTTGTTTCCTATTATGTATGATATGAATAATATGTGGCATGCCAACGGTTTGTGGATGCAGGATAGATGTATGTATGATGGATGCATTGGTGATGATGGTGTTAGTGCGGAAATGAGATGATGACAAAAGGATCCCACAAGTCCATGATTTAACGAGACTTTATTAGAGATGATGATGATGATGGATGGATGATAAATGATGATGATGATGATAAATGATGATGATTTGCTTATCAAGGATTGGGATTTTAAAAGGGCTACTTACCTTATGTTTGATAACACACGTAGGTACGATGCATCAAGGTATAAAGAACCAGGATGGCGTTGTACCTAGTGTGATGGACTTTGACTCGACAAGCAAATAGGAGTATTCTTGTTCACACTTGACATACGAAAACCTTGCTAGGACGTACCTAACAAAGCAAGTATTCGCCAAGTTATTTTACAAGAACGTCCAACAAGCACAACAGACAAAAAGATAATGATCATTGCCCCATTTCTATCTCTCTAAATCCTTCATTCGGATATCATCGAGAGGTCCTTGGAATGAGCGCAATAAGATAAATCAAAAGAAAAGATCAAGTACCCAAACAAGTCAATGTTCTTCATACCTCTAGCCAAAGGGATTTGTTTTGATAGGATAAGAATCCAAGTGATATCCAAAAATGATGCCCATTGTTGGAACGATATATCCTAGGACATGCATTGTATAGGATGATGATGGTTTGATAAATTGATTGATAGGCTGTTGATATAAGGTTGATTGACATCTTTGTGAATGATCAAGAGTTTGATTTTGTTTTAAAGGTTTGTTGTTTCGATTTTGATTTTGCGATTGAAGCTTGCTTTTGCTGACTGCTATGATTGTTTTTGTTTGTGTTGCTAAAGGATAAGGGCGACAATCAGTTTATTATGGATGATTGATTATTGCGGGTGAAAGCGAGATGAGGTGGGTGGATATTTGGATTTTTTTGATGTTTTGCAATTTTTTGAGGCTGTTTTTGGGTTTTTGGATTTTTCAAATGTTTTGATTTTTGATTTTTTCAAATGTTTTTGGATTTTCTGTCTTTTGAATGTTTTTGGTTTTGATGTTTTTCCAATGTTTTTGGATTTTGATGTTTTTGAATGTTTTTGGATTTTGATGATTTTGAATGTTTTTGGATTTTGATGTTTTGGATGTTTTTGGATTTTGATGTGTTTTCGAATGTTTTTGGATTTTGATGTTTTGGAATGTTTTTGGATTTTGATGTGTTTTCGAATGTTTTTGGATTTTGATGTTGTTTGAATGTTTTTGGACTTTTCACATGATTTTGACGATTTGGATATGGGTATGTGTCTGATGCTATCAGTGCTCTATTTGGGATTTTGTTGAAGACCAAGCAAAGGTTGAATGATCGAATCGATGGATTGATGATGATGATAACATTGTTGAGGATACACAACAATGCAAGGATTGGATTGATCAGGATTGATTAGGATTGATGATGATAACATTGTTGAGGATGCACAACAATGCAAGGATAGTGTTAAGCAACACAAGGATTGGGAAAGATATCCCCAAGATGATGATGAATTGATGATGATTTGATTAATCAGGATTGATGAAGCTTGATTTGGAACAAAAGGTGTTCGAATGATTTGATGTGACGTTTGACGTGCAACTTAGATGCAACTGATAGTTATTGCTTGCTTTGATGTTCGATGTTCAATGAATCTTGATAAGGAATGTTTGCTCGTCAAAATATTCCATGGGCTAGTGATTCAGATTTTGGATCACAAATGCCTTGATCAATTTGATTTCATGTTTTCCAATGTTCGGATCGCAAACATAAGTTGGTAGAATATAGATCAAGATTTATTCTTGAAGCGAGATCTAAATACCTGCCCCCAATGTCTAGCAATGTATGGAGTGTGATGGGTGGATGCTCAGATAGGAGTATGGATGGATGGATATGGCAAGTATGCAAAGGATTCCAAGGATTATCTTGCGATAAGATAAAGTGTTTGCATAAAGAATGCTCATTTGGACAATGCTTCATGGCTCAGATAATGCTGCAATGGATAGGATCAGTGAAAACTACCCATGTCAAGATGTTTACCACAAGCAAGTGTAAAGTGTGCCCCAAAATTTCATCAGGATCAAGATAATTTGGATGATGGACGCAGATGTGCGAAAATGGATTGGATAAATGGTTAATGGATGAATGGATTTATTATGGCTGAGACGGATGGAATGTTGAGTTTATTGTGGATGGGATGAGATGCTTTCACCTGAAGTGGCACACGTAGATGCTCGATTCTACACATGACGCCTATTTTCCAGGTTTTCATCGTGGTCTTGCCCAAAGCGCCGCCCATGCGGTTTTCACTAGAGGACGATTTTTCTCTTTACTGTTTTCAATCCTTTTTCTGATTTTTTTTTGGATTTTCATATTTTTTTATTTTTTTATTTTTTCTGAAAGATTCATGCTGACCCACCTAGTGGTGTCAATGTAGATGCCCCTGTCATAATGTGCCATCGGTATCTTTCCTGAAGAAGTTGCTTTGCTAAGATACGTGCACTTGAATACAACTGTTGAGATTCTTGATCTACTTTGTTGATATCAGAGTTAACTCTGTCTCTGTGCATACTTTGTGATAGATTGCCTTCATAATCCTTATGATGAAGGGTCGTTGCCAATACATGGTCAATGTAAGAACTGGATATCATGCGTGGAGGCATGGATGGGATAAAAGATGGATTGGTGGACAATTTGGAACCTTTGACTCTCCAAACTTGGGAAGATGAGCAATGATGGGTGGATACGAAAGTGTGCGTGGAATTAGGACCAACTGCTTGATGCACTTTGTATGTTGCTTGAAAAGCCTGCTTTTGCTTTTGTGGACATCTTTGATGGATACTTTTCCCTCTTTTATTTTGCTCCATAGTTTCTTTGACTAATGGAGTTTGATAGGGATAATATTTCTTTGTATGCTTTGGTATCCATATGTATTTGATTTGTCCGATATGCTTCTTAGCTTCTTTTTCTTTCATAATTTCCTTTGTGCTTTGATTCAAATTTTTCCTTCGAAGTTGGTCCCAATTCGTGGATGGGGTGATGGGTGGATGAAGATTCATGGTGTGGCTGGTTGTAGTATTGGCAATGGTTTCACCATAAGGATTCTTCATGCTCCCTATGTTGACATTTGCTTGAGACGAAGTTGCCCCCAGTATGGTGGTAGTAACACCTATGTTCCTTGATTTTGCTTGCTTTGAGATGTTTTGTTCAATAAACGTGCTTTGACGAATGACCACTATAGATGACATTGTTTCAATTTGTTGCTTTGCTAACTTTGGATGTTCTATCTGACTTGTTTCCTTGAGCAGATAATGTTGGATATCTTTATTCATGATGTCCTCAATCTAAGTTTGGGACATATTTGATCATAATGTTGACAACTCAGTTTGATTGTAGGAATCGATAACCTGCTCTTTTTGTGTAACACAATCTTGTTCTAGATGAAGATCATCTACGTGTCCATCTATAGAAAGCATCTCATGGGTAGATGGAGGAGCATGTGCTACATGGATATGATCATCTTGTATAGATAGGAGAGTGTCCATTAGATTATTGTAGTATCTTGAAGATACAAATTCTTGATCTTGAATGATTTCGGAGTTGCTTTCGACATGCTTTGGATCAAGCTCTTGACATGGGTTAGTTTCAAAGGATGGATTGCTTACAAAGGGTTTTTGGATGTTTTCATTAGACATGGTAAGTGGTTCAATATCCTCAAGTGTTGAGTTCAGGGTTCCTTCAGTATCTGTAACCATGAGGTCGAAGGGGATCAACATGTCTTGGAAAGGACCATTGCTAAACCTTAGTGGACTATTTTGATCTTGCTTTGGAATAAATTCTTGAGATATGTCCCCTAACTCATTAGGTGATTTAGAGACATTTTCGTCATGATCATTGCTCGATGGATCGTGCATTATGTCAATAGGATCAAATAATCCTAACACTCCTTGAAAGAGATCACTAAAAAGTGGCTCTTGATGTATGGTGAGTTGATCATTGGATGGGGTAGAAACATCCTCAATGTGCTCCTTAATTGAGAGATTTTGAACATTGTTTTCAACAATTGTGGCAAAGAGATTGTGAATGTCCTCAACCATAGGATTAAACGATGTTGACGTTTCTTGAATTGGATCATTGTTGAGTATTGTTGGTGAATTTTGATCATGATTCAAAAGTGACTCTTAACATATGTCGATTTGATCATTGGATGAAGTAGACATAACTTCAAGGTGCTTAGTGATGGATTGATCTTGATCCTTGTTCTCAACAGTTGTCATTTTTTGTGTTTGTTCTTGTGTTTGTTGAGTAGCTTGAGAGGCTTGACCAACTTGAGAGGATTTTTGTGCTTGTTGTGTGGCTAGATATTGTTGGAATCCCCTTTGAAAAGCAGCTTGTAATGTCGCATTGTATTGGATTGATGTGGTGGAAGTTGGTGGTGGTGGGGGTGGTGGTGGATTCAGAATCATGTTGGATGTAGTGACAAGTGTTTGAGATACGCTCGGAGCGATCATGGTAGTGAGGGGTTGAGATGTGATGGGCGTGATAGTGGTGGTTGGAATGATTGAAGGGATAGTGATGGTTGGAATGGCTGAGGTGATAGGCCCTTGGGAGACCATTTTTTGATTTGTTGGGATCAACATTGTTGCTCGATTGAATACCATTTGTTGGTGCGATGTCGATGGTATATTTGACGTGATGGCTTGATTAGCGTTAGGTGGATTGATTTGGATGGAGTGATTGGTGCTAGGTAAAGGGGGAAGCCCTAAACCAAGGAATGATGTTGGTAATGGTGGTGGAGATTTCCATTGGCGCAATGCCTCAACTATTTTGGAAAGTGCTACAATTTGATCTCGCCAAGTTTGTTCTTGATTTTGATCTTGACTCCCTTGATATAGTTGATTTGGCTCTTGTTTAAGCAGATTTGGAATGTTTTGATTTGGGATGACACTCAGATTTGGCATGATAGGTTGGAATTGACCATTGTTCATGTTTGTAATATTCGTATGATTTGCAAATGTATCCATCCCAAAGTTTTCTGGATTCATGTTTCGAAAACTTGTACTTGGTACATTTTCATTTGGCATGTAGGGATTTGGTGGGATGACTTTGTTCATTTGAAGGCTCATGCTTTGATTGTTCGGTTGACAGACTTGTAGGTTTGGATTTAGATCTACCATCGGGAAATGTGTTCCAATCTTTGATTTGGGCATACTCACACTTGTTGTTCTATTGACATTTGTTGAAGGTAATGGTCCCATTTATGGATTGTATAAGTGTGAGTTTTGATAATCAATCGGAATTGTAAGGCTTTGAAGATTCAATTGATTTGGATTACTCAAGATGTATGGATCAAGTTTGTATTCCATGTTCTCCTTGTGTTTTGACCTTGTTGACCTCTAAAGTGTTTTAGGACCAATGATGATATGAAGAATGAATGGGGTGAATGATGAGAGTGTTGAACGTTTAGGGACTTTGGATCAATGCTAGACTTAGGGCTTGATTTTGATTGTTTGGTTTGGATGTGATCTTAGGATGAACTTGTTCAAAGGATTGCTAATTTAACTAGAGGTATGAGAAAGGATGCATTCCCATGCCCCCTAACTAAACAAGGTGATTTTGATTTTGATGATGTGCCTAAGTCTAGAATGATGTTTTCAAAAGCTCTAAAGTTGTTTGGATGGATGAATTTTGATAAATGTTTGAGTTGGATGAAGTGTTTGATTTTGATCCTAAGAGAGAGACTTTGTTTACTAGGCCAAGGTATTGAAGAACACACTTTTCTCTAAGAGAAATTCAAAATCAAAAGACCAATGTTTGCATGAAAATCATATGACCAAAAAAATATCAAGCACATGTGTGGGGTCCAATTTGTTATCTTTGTTTAATGAGTTCTTTTTACCAAAAACAAACTCTTGATTAGGTTTCAAACTGAATGTCCAATGTCACAACTTCTTTTCGTCCCACAAAGTGCTATGTGGAAGTTCCAAGAAATCAGGACAAGGGTTGCCTAATGTTGACCTTTGTAAGAGCAAATTAAGATGTAAACCCAATTACTTAGAAACATCTAAGGACATAATCCCAAGGGTAAGCAATAGTTCTCGGGTTTTGTCAAAGGTATTTTCTCTAACTAAGGGGTTCAAAATTTTGATGATGATGTTGAATGTTGGTTTTCCAATGTTTTCGATAACGCACTATGTTTTCAAACAAGCAATGTAACATCCTAGCTCAATTGGTACGTTTTTCTTGGTGGGCTTGCCTCATGCTCTTCGTAGTAGAAGAGATGATTTTACATGCAACCAAGGAAAAAATATAAAGGTATGTTAAGAATGAAGTCTTAACCTCTATATTCTAACCAAGATCGGACATGGCAAGTAACTTCTTGGAATCTAAGTTCCAATGCACCACTTTGATAAACTCGTTTGATGGACTGGATGGCTTCTACAAACAAGGTTCTTAATGACACAACATCGGGGACATGGCACCTTGCGAGCGTCTAGCAAGCCACTAAAGGCTTTAATCAATCCTACTAGGGGCTCTTATACGTTTTACGGTAGTACCCCGTTCTGAAAGACACTGTACGGCTAAGGCCTACATACCATGAGGACTTGACAATTTAGTCTTATCCATTTATATACCGGCCCGAATGAAAAACCGGTTGGAGTCGCCTTCGAGTTCTCCTTTCAGATGTGTCTCTTAGGCAGGCCCCTCTAAAGGTAAACAATAGTGAGCAAGCACATCCGTAGTTTGATCAACCTTCGTTTGGAAACAAAGGGAGAACACACGCGATATACCTAACTCACACTCGCAAAGATTTGTTCAATTTTAAACCCAAATCGAAATGTGTAGGTGATTGCTTTGTCTTAACCCAAAGTCATGGAAAAGACCTTTTGATTCTCAAGATCGCTATAAAGCGCGAGAGAAGTGCATACGTCCTTTTCCAATGCCTTTAGCCTAAGTAAGCCCTCACAAAAAACACTATACTTGTTCTTTTTAAGCCTTCAAAGCAATATGTGAGTTCATTTTAGAACACCAAATCACAAGTGAGACATTTGTTCAATTGCTTAATCCATAAACGAAATCTAGTAAGTTGTAGATCCTAAGGTTCTTTTTAAATCCGTTTGTGAGCAATAAAGAAAAGAATCTTTTTTAAACCCAAATGAAAGCTAGTGTTCTAAAGAGAGCAAAAGATGACAAACTCCTTAAGGAAGTGTTAAACAAACACTTAAGTGTTTAAAAACACTTTGATTAGATAATATATCATCACCATGCTCCTTTTTCCTTTGCTTTTGATTTCCAACCTACAAAGAAGAAATAGTTAGATTCTGGAAAAAAATAGAGAAATTAAAAAGCAGAAAACAGAGGAAAAAGCAATCATTAATTAAAGTACGTGCTAAAAATTTAATTTTTCCCTTTTACTGTCTTCCAGCGTCGCAACTCATGAAGGCGTCGCTATTTTTTTCTTCCAGCGGTGCTCTTATAGCGTCGCTTTACCAGTCAGCGGTGCTCTATGTCGGGACAGAGAGCGATAGCGTCACTCTTTTCACCCAGCGTCGCAGTTCTCGAAAGCGTCGGAGTTTTGAAATTTTGTGAAACTGATCCAGATCGGCGAGTCCAACAGCGCAGTTTGGAATTTGAATTAGAGATGATTTCACTCCAGTAAGACAACCATAAAGAAGGATTAACCTTGCACTAAGATAAATTGTGAAAGGAGAACTGCAGAAATTGCTAGATGCAGGATTTATCTATCCCATTTCAAATAGTCAGTGGGTGTCTCCATTAGTGATTGTGCCAAATAAAGAAGGGAAGTGGTGAGTCTGTGTTGATTACAAAGAACTTAATGTTGTCACCAAAAAGGATCATTTTCCTTTACCCTTCATTGACCAAGTTTTGGACACACTTGTAGGAAAATAATACTTCTCTTTTCTAGATGGATTCAACGGGTACAATCAGATCTAGATTGCACTAGAAGACCAGGAGAAGACCACATTTACCTATCCATGGGGGACCTATTCCTATTTGGTGCTCCCATTTGGCTTGTGCAATGCACCTACAACTTTCCAGAGGGCAGTCATTAGTATATTTTCAGACATTTCTCATGATTGCATGGAGATTTATATGGATGACTTCACCACTTATGGTGTTGACTTTGATCAAGCATTGGAAAATCTCAAGAGAGTCCTATAGAGATGTGAAGATCATAAATTGTCCTTAAATAGTGAAAAGTGCTTTATGATGATGCAAGAAGGTGTAGTTCTTGGCCACTACATCTCCCATAAGGGAATTCAAGTAGATCCTATAAAAATTGAGGTAATCACAAATCTACCTACACTTGCAAAATAGAAGGATGTTAGGAGTTTCTTGGGTCATGCAGGGTATTATAGGCGATTCATCAAGGATTTCAACAAGGTAGCAACACCATTATATACCCTTCTCACTAAAGATGTTGAGTTTCAGTGGACTGAAGCTTGTGATAAGGCATTTTCTGCCTTGAAGGCAACTTTGACTCATGCTCCTGTACTCAAGGGACCCAATTGGGAGCTTCCCTTCCACATTCACACCAATGCATCAGATTATTCCATAGGATTAGTTCCAAGACAAAAAGAGGGAGTTGTTGAAATTGCTATTTACTTCGTCAACAAAAGTTTGCAAGGAGCTTAATTCAATTATACATTGATAGAAAAAGAGATGCTAGTAGTAATCTATGCACTTAACAAATTCAGACACTACATAACGGGCTACCAAATCTTTGTGCACACTGATCATGCAGCCATTAGATATCTCATGAATAAACCTTTGATCACAGAGAGATTGGAAAGATGGCTATTATTGATGCAGGATTTGATATAACCATTGTAGATAAGCTAGTGAAAGCCAATGTTGTTGCATATTTTCTCTCAAGGCTAACTACATTAGAGGACAATTAGCCCATAGATGACTCTTTTCCTAATGAACATCTATTCTCTCTCAGTGTACAAGTACCTTGGTATGTTGACATAGCCAACTACTTGGTTATAGGTAGAATTCCTTCTCACTTCTCCCCAAAAGAGAAAATGACACTTATTGAAAAATCTTTTCCTTTCTCTTGGATTGTTGGATGTTTGTTTTATACTGGACCTAACCATGTCATGAGAAGATGTGTGAGAGAAGATGAGACGTATGAAATTTTGCATGCATGTCATAACGAACCATGTGGAGGGCACTTTGCAGCCAAAAGGACAACAATGAAGATCTTAAACACGGGATATTACTGGGCAACACTCCACAAAGATGCAGGAAGGTATACCAGAAAATGTGATAGATGTCAAAGAATGGGTAGACTGACCAGATATGATGAGATTCCACTTTTCCCTTATATAGTAATCACTCCCTTTGACAAGTGGGGATTAGATTTTGTGGGACCAATTGACCCTCCATCAAATGGTAAGTCTTATATATTGGAATGCACTGATTATGTAACAAATGGGTAGAAGTTAAGGCCATGAAGCATGCACGAGATAACAAGGTTGCAAAGTTTTTTTATGAGGAGATTTTCACAAGATATGGAGTACCAAGAGAAATAGTGATTGATCAAGGGCCAAAGTTCACATCAAACCTTGTTGCAACACTGGTAAATGAGTACAATATCAGGCACAAAAAGTCTACTCCTTATCACCCTCAGGCTAATGGCCAAGTTGAGGTGATAAACAAAGAAATTGAAGCCATTCTGACTAAAACAATAGCTATCCATAAGAAATATTGGGCAAACAGATTACTCAAAGCTATTTGGGCCTATAGGACAACATGGAAAACAACCATGGGCTTCACCTCATTTGAGTTGTTGTATGGAAAGATAGTTATGATGCCAATTGAATTTGAACATAAAACTCTACGAACTGCGATGGATTTAGGGATGGGCATTTCTGAAGCATAGAGAGAAAGAATCGTGCAACTAAATACTTTGGATGAAATGAGGAGAGTAGCCCTACAACATACAAAAGTAGTGCAAAATCAGAGAATCAAGTGGCATGACAAATTTATCAAAGACAAAAAGTTCAAACCATGAGATTGGGCCTTGCTTTATGATTCAAGATACCAGGACAATGCAGGAAAATTGCAAACAAGGTGGTTGAGGTCTTTCCCAATGGAGTTGTTCAGCTTACCACCATTGACCCTGTCAGGAAGGCGGTGGACCTAGTGTCCTTCCTTCAATCTAATTGAGGTACATACTTTCCATAATAAAGACTTTCACTTGTGTGGAAGTCAATTTCTTCGTCATCCACCCATCTGTACCACCTTTCTCTCTCTTCCATCACTTCATTCCACCACACTCCATTCCACCCCATCTTCATTCATTGCTCAATCCATTTTCCAACAAGGCGAGCGTTACTTTATCCATGATCTTTGTAGAAAATCTTCCACACATTCAGGTATGTGCGCATTAATTGCTATCTTTGATCATCTTTTAAGTACGTTCATTTAATCACTATACGTTAGTATAGATATTCACATATGCCATCATTGTCTGTCAATAGCCACTCCTATCTCACATGTGTGGACACATGTCCAAATTTAGGTTGGGGGGAGGGGAACAAAAAAGATGCAAATATTTTATTGTCCATGTGTCAAACCATAGTAGGTTGCGTCAGAAATTTTAAAATGAGTTGATTGAGTGTAGTGACAATAACTATAGCCACCGATTCTTCCTATCATAATTTCCCTTTATTACTCCCTTTCCTGCTATTATTGCCCTGTCATAATCTTGAGTTGCAAGCAAAAGGGAAAAACAAAAGAAAGGAAATTCAGTCGATGCCGGCACTAAAAATTAGCAGACACTACAAGGAAGTGCATTTGATTTTTAGAAGGGGAATTGCAGAAAAATTGCAGAGCATTTGTTTGATTCAGACAATGGGAGGTGGGTTAGTTCAAAACGAACCCACGGTGCATGATATTTTACTGCAAGATGTATAATGCCTGGCCGAATTTCAAAATTGTGGCTAGATAGATTAATTTTTGAAGTTGAATGGTTTTGATGAAGGCATTGCCCTTGAATTTTCCCAATCATTTTTAGAAGGAAAATCCATAGTAAAAGGGTTAGAAGTTGTGGTAACAGAGGAAAGAATTGTAGAAGTTAAGGGTTACTTGCTGATGGTGAAAATTACCCTATTTCTAGAGATGCCAGGTTAGCCAGGGTTGAATTCAAAGAGCCAAACGACCCCCCATTGACCATAGACAAGCAAGGTGCAAAGAGAATGTCTCTGCCTAAGCCGTGGAAGCAGATAGCTGTGTATGTCATCAAATACATCACTTGTGAGGGTCTCTAATCAAATTTGTATTCTATCCATTTCAAGCTTTTGAATTACATGAGGCATGAGAGGAGGATGAATGTGCCCAATGTGTTGTACAATCTTCTCTCAATCATGGCGCCTGAGACCTAGAAAGGTAGGGATAACTCTATCTCTCACCATTGCTTGATTAAATTGTTGGTTGAAAAATCTTTGTGTGATGTTTCTGGAATGAATTGGGAAGAGTTTATTAAGGTTGATCAAGATTATTGCCAAGAGGAGTTTGTAGATGTTAAACATTTCCCACCTAGGGCTATACCTCAATTCCGTAGATCTAGCAGGGAAGTAAGCACGACTAAAGCCATTCCTAGTGCTTCAACCTCTGGTGTTGGCTCTAGCACGAATCCTCCGACAACTAAGGAAACCATTGAAATTAGTTATTTTGGAATAGAACACTTAGAAAAAGAAAGTTCTTCCTCGAATTTTGATGATGAAGTTCCAATTGGAACCCTCATGAAAACAAGGGCACAACGGAGAAAGGTAGAAATGAGAAAAGGGAAGGCTAAAACATAGCCTGTAGAAATAAAAGCGCCAAGTTCAAAAAAGAGGAAGGCTGGTACTGCTCATCCTGCAGCCAAAGGAAAACGTGAAAGACCTAAAAAATCAAGACCAGTCGGGCCTGCGATTGGTACACTGGTGCAGGAGCACCCAAGCCCTTCAAGGAACACTTCAGGGGTCAGGAGTTTGCAAGGGTCAGGATGACCTATCCAGCATATCAAAACATCAACTATGAACTTTTGAAGCCTATAATGGCTTTTGGAAAGGATAAATTTAATAAGAGAGTCAACTGTCCTAAGGGTCCTGATAAGGACCCTAGGACCAAAATGCAATATAAATGGGACAGTCATGTTCTAGGAGGTTAGGTAGGTTTATAATGCTTTAATGGTGTCAAATAAGGTTGAACAATAATAATGTAATAGTTTTTAATGTTTCTAGTTAGTAGGAATCAATAAAATGTAAGTTTGGAAATTCAAATATTTGAATTCCAATTTGGGCGGGTAACTAGTCTTTATGAGTTTTAATCACTTTTATGCAACTTAATCAATCCCAAACAGTTTGGGAAGTTGGGGATAGGTTATAAAAATCCAAAAGGATCATTTTTACGGAGGTTGATCAACTGGTGCAAGCATTGTACGGACTGTTCTCATAAAACTCAATAAAAATTTTGTTTTCTTGCATTTTTCTGTGTTTTCTTGATGAACCACTGATTCCTATTGAAGATATATGAAGTTGGATGCTTTAGGAGTTTATATTTACATGTTTTAACACCTCTTACATGCACTGATAAGCAAAGGGGATCAATTCTTGTACGTTTTTACTGACTGTCTATAGGAAAAGATAGATTTTGCACTTGTTTTGAGAGTTTTTTTAATGAATGAATGATCCATTTCATGGAGTAATGACTGAACACATATGAAATGGATCACATTTAACATGTACCATAATAAACTAACAAAGTAATGTGCAGGGAAGAGGAAAACTAATGTGTGCACAGTGATTTAGCAAAGCAAAAAGCATGAAGATGGACCCTAGGGTATAGCAGTGGAGGATCTGCCTTAACAAGTGATATATTTTTGAGTTTTTATAGTTGAGAAATGTTGAATTAATGGTGAAAAGTCTAAAATTAGGATCTGGAAGTGTTTGGAAGGCCTAGAACCAAGAAGCCCTAGTTTTGAGCCAATTTAAGGAGGGTTTTGTGTTTGAGCATGTTAGAGGTGTCATAGAAGCCTATAAACTTGGAATCCTTGGTTTGAGAACATTTTAAGAGACACTTGAAAGTTTCATGGTCAGGGGTTGAGTTTAGAGAGGGGTTGCTTTGAAAAAGAGGGCTAATTAGGTTTAGTTTTTAAGGAAACAACAGGTTTTGGAAGGGATTGTCTGAAGCAAGTGATATAAGGGTTTGGATATGTTGTTTGTCATCACAAACCACATCTGAAACAATCATTAGATTGGAGGTTCATTTGTAAAGTTTGAGAGCAAAGTCAAAAATCCTTCGCTAGAGGCCTAATTGGGCTAGAAGGCTTGTCAAGGTACAAAAATTGGGTTTTGTCTAAGTCAGTGGCTTGGGATTTTGAAACCATTCAATGAAAGTCTAGTTGAGTCTTTTAAGAGCATTCAAATGGTTTGGAACCATAAAGGAATATTTTAAGTCACAAGTGAACCTTTGAGCCTTGCCTCCATTAGGGTGCTTGGGAGATAGCTTGAGATTGCAACCTTTAATCCTTTAAATCTTTGTGTTCCTTCAAAGTCCCAGACCCTCTGCATCAGAGTGGTATCAGAGCAGTGAGTAGGTCCTTTAGGGATTGAAGAATCAGCAATGGCACCTAAAAATCAGTTGGCAAGAGAGTTGGAGGAGTTGAAGGAAATCTTGGAAAGGGAGAGAAGGGAAAGAAGGGAAAAAGAAGCAGCAAGAGATCAGGCCAAAGCAAGAGAACAAAGGCAATGGAGAAGGGAGAGAGAGACCATGCAAGCAAGGATAAATAACCTTGAGAGGAGTAGGAGAGAAGACCAAGAAGACCAAGAAGACAATGATGAAGATGAAGAGCATGTGAGGGTAAATCAAGAACAAGCAGCAAATGAGATAGAGGACCCTGAGGAAAGGAGGTTACTGAGATTGTTGAAGGCAATACAAGGTCATGGAGGAAAGAGTCACATAGACTTGCCTATCTATCAAGGGAAGATGGATAGTGAAGAGGTGTTGGGATGGCTTGATGCCTTAGAAAACTATTTTGAGTTTTAGGAGATGGATGAAGAGAGGAAGGTTAAGTTTGCCAAAACCAAGTTGAGAGGCACAACATTGACATGGTGGACTAGTTTTCAGAATGATAGGATGGCTAGAGGATTGACAAAATTTTCTACATGGGCAAGGATGAAGAGTTTGGTCAAAGAGCAGTTCCTACCATCTGATTATACCATTCATGTGAAAAGGATGAGGCAAAATTTAAAGCAAAAGGACATGGATGTGATGACCTACACTGAGCAATTTCACAAGCTTAGTATCAGAAGAGGTTATGAAGAAGAGGATGAGAAAATAGCTAGGTATATCAATGGCTTGAGGTACAATCTACAAGATGAGATTGGTTTGCAATTGCCAAGGACATTAGGAGAATGTTTTCAGTTGGCCATTAGAGCTGAGGAAAAGGTGAAAAGGAAGCAAGAAAGATCAAGCAATGGTGGAAGAGGAGGTAGTTCAAACAGGGGCAGAGGTAATAGAGAGCAAGGACAAGGCAACAATGACAAGAGCAACAATGACAAAGGCAAAGAGGTATATTCTGATCAAAGAGGTGGATACACTCCTAGAGGAGGAGGTAGATTTGGACAAGGTAGAGGACCATTCACAGGTAGGTGTTTCAATTGCAATGAACCAGGGCATCCTTCCTTCAAGTGTCCTAAATGGGAACAAGCTGATAAAGGCAGAGATAGGAGAGCTAACTTGGTACAAGAAGAAAAAGACAAGAAGGAGGAATAAAAAACATTCATGGCAGACCCTGTGACTGATGGTGAGTTTCTTATGGTCAAGCAAGGAGAAAGACTTCATCAAGAGCCAAAGGTAACTATTTTCAAGGCAAATTGTTTGAGTCATGGTAAGATCTGCAAATTGCTCATAGATTTAGGGTCACATAGCAATTTAGTTTCACTTGATATGATAACCAAGTTGGGGATTGAAACATTTGATCATCCTACTCCCTACAAGGCCACTTGGGTAACTCAAGGACAACATGTAGAGATTTGTAAGAGGGCTTATGTAGATTTCTCAATTGGATCATATCATGATAGGGTGCTTTGTGATGTCATTCCAATGACTTGTGGTCATATCATCTTGGGGAGGCCATGGCAGTATGCTAGGAGGACATTGCATGATGGTTTTCACAACACATATTTGGTGCATAAAGATGCAGTTAGATACAAGTTAGTGCCTTTTCCTTTGGAGCAGTCAAATGAAAGTTTTATGATCTATTTTGAGAAGAGTTTGCAGGTGAATAAGCATGGTGAGACAGGGGAAGACATTGGTAGGTTGAGAAAAGACAAGTTGCAGCAGGGTTGTGAAGGATACAGTCCTAAAAACTAGAATTTGTGG
The DNA here is from genome assembly GCA_007258455.2 of Sequoia sempervirens. Lineage (NCBI taxonomy): Eukaryota > Viridiplantae > Streptophyta > Pinopsida > Cupressales > Cupressaceae > Sequoia > Sequoia sempervirens. Next base: position 300,888,944 of record VDFB02105785.1, read on the forward strand.
GACTTGGACAGTATTAAGGTGGGGAATATTGAATTCCCTATAGTTGAGGGTGATAGAGGTGGTGTCCTTTCACAAGGGAGACAGTGGAATGAAGGCAAAATCAGGGCTCAAATATAGACTGAAGTCAAACAGCAAAGAGGACAAACCAAACACTGTTTTGATTCTAACTTGTTGAGTGATATGAGGGCAGGTTGGCAGAAGAGGAAGAAGGTGACTTTGGGTGATTTCTTGGTTTGTGATCAGAAGGTGCAGAGATGCAAGAACAAGGAGCAGTGTGCTGACAACAAGATAGATGTTTCTTGGGGCAAGAATTCCTTCTTTCTTGGGGAGAATGGTGCAGGAGCACCCAAGCCCTTCAAGGAACACTTCAGGGGTCAGGAGTTTGCAAGGGTCAGGAGGACCTATCCAGCATATCAAAACATCAACTATGACCTTTTGAAGCCTATAATGGCTTTTGGAAAGGATAAATGTAATAAGAGAGTCAACTGTCCTAAGGGTCCTGATAAGGACCCTAGGACCAAAATGCAATATAAATGGGACAGTCATGTTCTAGGAGGTAAGGTAGGTTTATAATTATTTAATGGTGTCAAATAAGGTTGAAAAATAATAATTTAATAGTTTTTAATGTTTCTAGTTAGTAGGAATCAATAAAATGTAAGTTTGGAAATTCAAATATTTGAATTCCAATTTGGGCGGGTAACTAGTCTTTATGAGTTTTAATCACTTTTATGCAACTTAATCAATCCAAAATGGTTTGGGAAGTTGGGGATAGGTTATACAAAGCCAAAAGGATCATTTGTACGGAGGTTGATCAACTGGTGCAAGCATTGTACGGACTGTTCTCATAAAACTCAATAAAAATTTTGTTTTCTTGCATTTTTCTGTGTTTTCTTGATGAACCACTGATTCCTATTGAAGATATATGAAGTTGGATGCTTTAGGAGTTTATATTTACATGTTTTAACACCTCTTACATGCACTGATAAGCAAAGGGGATCAATTCTTGTACGTTTTTACTGACTGTCTATAGGAAAAGATAGATTTTGCACTTGTTTTGAGAGTTTTTTTAATGAATGAATGATCCATTTCATGGAGTAATGACTGAACACATATGAAATGGATCACATTTAACATGTACCATAATAAACTAACAAAGTAATGTGCAGGGAAGAGGAAAACTAATGTGTGCACAATGATTTAGCAAAGCAAAAAGCATGAAGATGGACCCTAGGGTATAGCAGTGGAGGATCTGCCTTAACAAGTGATATATTTTTGAGTCGTAATAGTTGAGAAATGTTGAATTAATGGTGAAAAGTCTAAAATTAGGATCTGGAAGTGTTTGGAAGGCCTAGAACCAAGAAGCCCTAGTTTTGAGCCAATTTAAGGAGGGTTTTGTGTTTGAGCATGTTAGATGTGTCATAGAAGCCTATAAACTTGGAATCCTTGGTTTGAGAACATTTTAAGAGACTCTTGAAAGTTTCATGGTCAGGGGTTGAGTTTAGAGAGGGGTTGCTTTGAAAAAGAGGGCTAATTAGGCCTAGTTTTTGAGGAAACAATAGGTTTTGGAAGGGATTGTCTGAAGCAAGTGATATAAGGGTTTGGATATGTTGTTTGTCATCACAAACCACATCTGAAACAATCATTAGATTGGAGGTTCATTTGTAAAGTTTGAGAGCAAAGTCAAAAATCCTTCGCTAGAGGCCTAATTGGGCTAGAAGGCTTGTCAAGGTGCAAAAATTGGGTTTTGTCTAAGTCAGTGGCTTGGGATTTTGAAACCATTCAATGAAAGTCTAGTTGAGTCTTTTAAGAGCATTCAAATGGTTTGGAACCATAAAGGAATATTTTAAGTCACAAGTGAACCTTTGAGCCTTGCCTCCATTAGGGTGCTTGGGAGATAGCTTGAGATTGCAACCTTTAATCCTTGAAATCTTTGTGTTCCTTCAAAGTCCCAGACCCTCTGCATCATACACCTTTGCAGGAAAGCCCTAAACCTGGTGAGACCTCACATGAGGATCCTGAAGCTCCAATGGAGCAGAAGCAAGTTGAAAAAGAAGACATATTTAAGGGAGCAACAAACATAACACTAGCCGATCTTGCTAGCAATGTGGAAAAATTAGAGGAAAATCAGGACTTCCTGCAGAATGAGCAAGAAGTCCTGTAGCATGAGCAAGAGGTCCTGTAGCAACAAGAAGAAGAAACAAAACCCTTATAGCTAGAGATAACTGGACAATCTAAGTCCATGCAAATAATGCCGTATGAGGAGCCGCCATCAACAAAGAGACTGGTAGGCATTCATAACCCTCCTAGTTTTACAGTACATGCAACAATTCTGAATTTATGGAAAGAGATACAAAGATGGGAGGAAGAATGGAGAAAAGAAAAATGGAAGTTGAAGGAGGAAATTCAAAAGAAGGATGAAGAGATTGAGGGAAAAATGCAGAAATTGCTACCTTGAAGCAGAGGGTAGATGATATGGTAGCTTTGGCACCCAAGATTCTAGAATGTAGAGAACCCCCGAGGGTCTATGTTCTACTCCTGAAAGAGAAGTATCTCTCTTTTAAGATGTCAAGACTTGCCTCAGGTTTGAACCCTTCTATTGATACCCCTATGGAATTTTTCAATGCTTATAGGATTGCCTCCCCTGAAATTAAGAATTTTTTATGTGAATTTTATTTACATAATTATACTGTCACAAAAGACCATGATTGGAACCCACTGTTGTATGTTGGGGATGTTTAATTGAGTGCATTCATATCTTGGGTGCAAAAAGAAATTAGTTGGGGACAACAACATGGTGCTTATAAACAATTGGAGTTTGATATTCCTCTTCTTGTTAGAATTGAATCAAGCAACCCAAGGGATATTTACAGAGAATGGAATAGAATGTTGCTCAGACCAAGCTATGGTAATAGGATTATGCCTTGGATTGAGGCAGTTTATACATAGTATGAAGTAAAAACAACAACAGAGGAGGAAACTGTGAGGAGATGTTTATCTCAAAGATGGAATAGTTTGACTGATGAGTTGAAACAAGTTGAGCCTCATTCCATCCACAATTATTCTGCAACAATTATTGGATTCCCTTGAATTTTCAGCCACCCATGCTCATGTGGCCTATGCCAAATTTCAGATTCTACTAGAGTGACATTGCTACAAAAAACTAGAGATGGAACAGGTTTGAAAGATTGGGAGGATTCTATTGGGATCCTGACTCACGCACTGCAGCCACTGAAGTTGGACAGCTCTCAATTTTAAATTTCAGAGCTTTGACTAGGCTGAAGAACAACTCTTCCCCTGTTGGAGGACTAGCAAGACGTTAGGATAGGGGGAGTGATGAGCCTAGTTTTTGGTATAGTTTTGGGTAGAATCTATAGTCTATTTGCTCACAGATGTCATGGACTTCAATGCTTAAGTGTTGGAATTGGCATAATGTTTCTCTCAAACCATTGACATTTGACATTACCCTATCTCTGCAAGCTTTAATGATATTTGGCATAATATGTGGGTCATCTATATTGATTTTTCATGTGAATAATGAATGTTTCTTAGAGTGGTTATTGATGTGTAGTTATTATGCGTACAAAACTTGACATGTATATTTTAATACGCCAAGTTAAGGAAGACACCACCAGTTGGGCATGCACCATAACATCTAGCTGAGAAATCGCTCCAAGTCAAAGGCAGTCAGTAGCAAAGATTCTTCATGCAACTAAACGTAACTTCCTTGCAGTGGACCTTAATGATCGAGCATGCACAGGCATTACTATGTTGTTGGATTTGCGCTTGACTTGCATGTCTGACCAAATTCCCTGCATGCGTAACCGTCGTCGCTCCATTTTCCCTGTTTTCCCTAAATGGCGTCCTCCCAGTCATGGAGTTGACTGCCTTGTTTAGCAGTAGTATAAATAATAATTTGATTCTCCTTCAAAAAAGGAGGTTGCATGATTTTACATTGTACTCTCATTTTCAGTTTCAACAATACAGATACATTGCTCTTTGTATGCATGATTTACGGTGAATAAAATAAAGTTCTGAGTTCGAGCATCTGAGTTCTTGTTATTTTAGAAGATACTTATCCGAGGGGGCCCACTTGGTGAGTAATTTGTCTTCTTAGTTTAGCATTAGCTTAGTATTACTTGTTGTTTGACACTTAGTTTGAAATCTGGCATTGACTATTCCTGCAGCCACTAGAAGTCCATTTTGTGTATGTTCCTACAGCCAAAGCAGATAGAGTAGTTTCTTGTTTGTTGCTCAGATCTTTATTCCTGTGCATATTTCAACTTAGTAGAGTTGTTGATTAATGTTCAACATTTACCTTATTTCCTTTCAAGCAATTTACTTTCAGTATTGTGTTTCTTAGTTATAGTATGCAATGACTACTTGAGCCCCTAGTGCACATATAGTGCTGACCCATTTCAAGTTCATGTCCCTGGGTTGACAAGTTAAATGCACCTTCATGATGATTGAATGGCTATTCAGGTTAAATGTCCAATCTCTGAATCATGGTCGTAAAGGCTTAGTTGTGAAATCATTGTAGGAGGCCATAATGTCAATATGCATTGTGAGACATCAGGCACACCTACTATGGATGGGGTAGAGGATACGACACCTAATATGGGTGACTATGAAAAAACCTATTTCAATTTCTATATTGTAATAAGAATGGTATTGCAAATTTCTTTTTCCATTAAGCAACTTCTACCACGTCATAACCTTTCTATTTTTTTTTCTTTTTTGTTTGCTTCAGCATTCCAATCTGGGGAAAGGGGTCCTCACCAGCATCTATTTTTTGCGAGTGTAAACCCAATGGAAGGTATGTTCCAATTTAACAACTATATGTGGGTAAGTCCATTTTTTTGGTATGACATTATGCAATAGCATGCTTCCTTTTAAAATTTTGGTTATGGTGAAGGCTGATGTCGGCCAATGTGTGTTCACTCTGGTGCTTCTTGAAGAGTTACTAAGGAGTGCGAAAGCATACATTAGTGAACCTTCGTCTGTAGGTAAGCATTTCATCTTTTCTAAAAGTTGTTCACAAAAGTTATCTACAATTTTGACATCATACTTTCATGTTTGCACCCAACTCATTCTATTTTTGTTTACTTCTTTTTTTCAAGTGCTTGTACAATAGATTCCTTTTTTATTTCATGCATTCTAGTACCTACTTCTCTAGTTGTTCATTGCCATTTTCCCATTGCACATACTGCACATGATCCTTCCTCAACTTGTGAAGAGCAAGAAGAATTTGTTCAATCAAAACATTTAGCATTTAGGGTTTAGGGTTTAGGGTTTAGGGTCACTTCTTTTCAAGTGTTTTCATAGAAGATTCCTTTTTCATTTCAGGCATTCTAGTATGTGTTACTTCACTTGTGCATTGCCATACGTCTAATGCACAAAAAAAATACTCACATTATTTGCAGTGTTGGAAAACACACTGTCCCATCTTGTCACATTATTGCACATGCACAACATTTCAATACTATTATGTAGCTTTGCAACCACTTTTTGGTGAGCATTGAGAGTGTCTTTCTAATTAGAGAATGCAATTGTATCTTCTTAAAAAATAAATTTGTCTTTCATTTCAAGCATTTTAGTACTTGTTGCTCTAGTTGTGCATTGCCATTTTCCCATTACACATACTGCATACGCTCCTTCCTCAAGTTTCAAAGAATAGGTAGAATCTCTTCAGTCAAAACATTATCTATCTCTTTCACTTTGGTCACTTCTTTTCAAGTGTTTTCATAGTAGATTCCTTTTTCATTTCCAGAATTGTAGTACATGTTGCTCCACTTGTGTGTTTCCATTTGTCCATTACACAAAAAAATACTCACATTATTTGCAGCGTTAGAAAACACACTATCCCATATTGTCACATTATTTGCACATATTGCACATGCATGACATTTCAATACTGTTATGTAGTTTTGTAGCTGCTTTTTGGTGAGCATTGAGAGTGTCTTTCTAATTAGATAATACAGTTTTATCTTCTAAAAAAGTTGTTTAGTCTTTCATTTTAGAAATTTTAGTACCTACTACTCCAATTGTGCAATTTCCATTTTCCTATTGCACATATTGCACACGCTCCTTCCTCAAGTTCTGAAGAACAAGTAGAATCTCTGCAGTCAAAACATTATCTCTCTTTCACTTTGGTCGCTTCTTTTCAAGTGTTTTCATTACAGATTCTTTTTTCATTTCAGGAATTATAGTACATGTTGCTCCACTTGTGCATTGCCACTTTTTCATTGCACATGCACCTTCTTCAATACTATTATGTAGCTTTGCAACCACTTTTTGTTCAACATTGAGAGTGAAAGATAATAATTTCTTTGATGCAGGTATAGAAGATGTCATGCAATTCAAAAGCATGGGTCTCTAGTTGGTTTACCAACTACCACCCATATCTTCCATGTAATATCCTTGCTCAAATAGAGGAATTGAGTCTCCCGTACAGGTTGCGGGAAAATATGTTAAGGAGAATTGATAGAAAAGGGTTGAACTCCAGTGACATCAAATATCATAATTATGCTCATTTCTTTAACTATGTCTTTGGTGGATGAGAAAAAATGAGCATGGACATTGAATATTACAATCTACAAATAGAGATTGTAATTTTTTGTGATTGGTCAATGTGTCTTTACCAAGAGATTTGAGACCTTTTCGTAGTTGGATGCATCGAGAAGGTATGCATTAAACCAACACTAATCATCCACAAGAATAATCTTTCGAACGAGTTGATCATGAGATTTATGAGATTCCTTAAGGAGGAATCTCAAATTAGTTATCACATGGGTCCTATGGAGGAATGGTTGCTTGTTGTGTTCAAATTCGACTACACTATCAGGTTCGAGGTCCACCATGTGAGACCATCATTCAGGCTGATACACGCAAATTACAAGATGCCTACATTGTATGCCATGAATTCTACCTTGACAATCAAAGTGCACTGAATCCTTCCTAATATTGAGAATGCAAAAATTATACCTGTTCATAAATGGTTGACGTAGTTGATAGTGTTTAGAAACTATTTAGTTATTATAGCCAACATTTGTGAAATTTCTAGTAACAAAGGTTTGCAAAGTTTTCAGACATCATCTATATGACTATATCCAATATCAATACCATTTTGATGTCATTAGCTATTGCCTCACACTCATTGCGATGTTATATATTTATAGTGATGTTTCTTGGAAATAGAAAAAAACATATTTTTGCTTCCTTTTGCAAGCACTTTTGAAATTTACAAAGCTTTCAAATTAACATGATTTTGATTTTCAATTCTTACCATCTAATTTTTCTTTCTATCTCATTTGTAATTCATAGAAGTTTTCAATTATCAGCATAACTTTGCTTTTGCATAACCATTTTGATTCAACAATTTAGTTTGCAACCTTTTAGACAAGAATCAACTTTAATTATGCATGCTAAGCTTGAATGGTCTAAAAAGGATGTGAATTCTTTTCCAATTAGGGCACAAGCCAAAGTGCATCCTTTACTTTCCTATTAGGAAAGGATTTTCCTTGTCATCTTAATGTGTGGTTGATGTAGATTGTATGTTCTCTACAAAATGTTTTCAAAAATCAATATTCAAAACTAGAAATCAAATACAGAAACCTGAAACTAGAATAAACTTTGTATTCAATGGAACGTTAAAATATTGAATCAAAAAAATAGAAAACTTAATGAAGATTAAAAAAAATAGAAAATTGAAAATAGTATTGAAACATAACCTAAAAATTATACGAGGAAAACCCTTTCAAGTTAAAAAAATCCAGCCTTAAATCTATGTCATTCACTATATCAACTTAGCAAAGAGATAAAAAATATAATGACATTTTTGCATACACCTCATATGTTCTAATCCCAAATTTTGAAGGAGATCCAACAAGATTCTGTTAGCATCTCCCTACACAAAATTGCCCCTACATTTTTCCAATGCCAACACACAATATGTAGAGTAAGGAGCTTTATGATGGAATATTCACTTGTCAACAACAAGTTACATGTAACTCCTTTTCATCCTGGATTCTATTACATGTCCAATCAAATGAAGAAAGTGAAATGCCATTTTAATGTACTAAAGAATTGTTCAAAAATCTGAAAGTGGACTTCATTACAATCTTGGTCATAATGAAACAAATCTTTTCATAATGAACTAACTGACATGGGACAGTGTGTGTTCCAATAGCAAATAATGTGAGCATTTTATTTGTTCCAATAAAATGAAACAGGGGAAATTCCATATTTATGTCACCAAATAGTTCTAAAATTTGAAGGTGGAATTCATTACATTTTTGGAGCTCTGCGTACGAAACAAAAACTATTCATGACGGAATAATTGACATGAGACAGTGTATTTTCCAACAGTGCAAACAATGTGAGCATTTTATTTTTTCCCATTAGATGAAGAAAGTGAAACACCATTTTGACTATACCAAAGAGTTGTTCAAAAATTTGAAAGTGGACTTGATTACATTGTTGGTCGTAACCAAAAAAAAAATCATAATGAACTAACTAACATGGGACAATGTGTTTTCCAGCACTCCAAACAATGTGAGCATTTTATTTGTTCCAATCAGATGAAGAAAGTGAAATATATTTTTTACTGTAAGAAAGAGTTTTGTCAATCAATTTAAAGCATAACATCATAAGTTTTGTCATGGCTACAATAAATACATTTATACTAGATATTTTGAGGTTAGAGACATTTTCCTTAAGGAAAATTAGAAAAACATGACTCATATAGAGAGAAGAAAGGGGAGTTTGAGCCAAACTAGTTGGTTCCCTATGTCATCATTGCTAATTTTAGATAAAGAGCATACATAATAGCTACTCCTAAGGGCTATGAACTAGATGATCCTAAGAACATAATACATATCAAGTACTTAAATGCCTAACATATTAGTTAGCACGGTCTTCCAAAACTTTAAAAATATAAAAAGTGAAAAAGGTTAAATAATTGTAAAGAGAAATTAATTTTTCCAATGTTGAAAACCACTCCTCATGGAAAATTAGAAAAGCACCATGGTGAAAAATAGAAAATAGAATCATATGTAATAGAAAACCACTCCAAACTACATGAGAATGCACCACTACATAATTGTATCCCACCCATCTCTTCATCCCTTTTACCTTAGATCATTCACTCAAGTTTCTTATTCATAATTTTTTTCTTCATTCCATAATTCATCCCATCTACTTTTATTATTGGGACCCTACAAACATTACCTTTTCATGACATCCTCCTTCATCATATTTCTCATGATCTACCAACACTTCACCTTATTTTCATTCTTTCCCACTCCCTCTTTCTATCCATTTACCTCCTTCTATTTATCTTTATTATCTCACACCCTTTCTTTGATTGTATGCTCAAATACATGGTCATCCCCTTTTTAAAATTTACTTGATAACAATTATCACATATATCTCAATGAAAGAAATGACCTATCCAACTCTATCTATCATTAATTTTCTACCACCATGATTTGGTCCTTGTTTAGAATCCCCTCCATCCCTCCATTCATCTATTTTAACATGAATTTAATTTGACAACATCTATCATATATCCATTTTAACCATATCCCATATCCCTTTCATTCATCTATCCTCTTTCTACTCAAATAATGTGTTATGTTAGTTACATTATATCCTTGCAATATACCATAATAAAAAAGATACAACCATGCAATATAGAATCATACATTTTTGGAGCCGACCAAACAAAAACTTGTCATAACCAAGTGACATGGGACAGTGTGTTTTCCAACACTACAAACAATGCGAGCATTTTATTTGTTCCAATCACATGAAAAAAAGAAATATGCCATTTTCACTCTACCAAATAGTTGTTCTAAAAATTGAAAGTGGACTTCATTACATTTTTTAAGCCTACAAAACAAAAAAATTTGATGGCGAAATAACTGACACAAGATAGTGTGTTTTCCAACACTACAAACAATGTGAGCATTTTATTTGTTCCAATCACATGAAAGAAGGAAATTTCATTTTCACTGTACCAAATAGTTCTAAAAATTGAAAGTGGACTTCATTACATTATTGGTCGTAATGAAATAAAAAAAAATTCACAATGAAGTAACTTGCATGGGACAATGTGTTTTCCAACACTACAAATAATGCGAGCATTTTATTTGTTTCAATCACATCAAAATGGGAGATGTCATTTTCACTCTACCAAAGAGTTCTAAATTTTGAAAGTGAGCTTCATTACATTTTTTAGCATAGGAAATAAAAAAAATTCATGACGAAATAACTAACACGAGACAGTGTGTTTTCCAACAGTGCAAACAATGTGAGCATTTTATTTGTTCCAATCACATGAAAAAAGGAAATATGTCATTTTCACTCTACGAAATAGTTATAAAAATTGAAAGTGGACTTCATTACATTCTTGGTCGTAACAAAACAAAAACTTTTCATAAGGAAATAACTAACAGGGGATAGTGTGTTTTCCAACACTACAAACAATGTGAGCATTTTATCTCTTCCAATCAGATGGAAAAATGAAAATGCCATTTTTACTATAGCAAAGAGTTGTTCTAAAAATTGAAATTTGACTTCATTATATTCATGGTTGTAACCAAACAAAACTTTTCATAAGGAAATAAGAGACAGGGGACAGTGCGTTTTTCAACACTATAAACAATGTGACCATTTATCTCTTCCAATCAGATGGAAAAAGGAAAATGCCATTTTTTACTATAGCAAAGAGTTCTAAAATTTGAAAGTTGACTTTATTACATTTGTGGTCATAACCAGACAAAACTTTTCATAAGGAAGTAATAGACAAGGGATAGTGTGTTTTCCAACACTATAAATAATGTGACCATTTTATCTCTTCCAATCAGATGGAAAAAGGGAAATGACATTTTTATTGTACCAAACAATTGTTCTAAAATTTGAAAGTGGAATTCACTAAATTATTGGTCGTAACAAAACAATAACTTTTCATAAGGAAATAACTGACAAGAGAAAGTGTGTTTTCCTTAAACAATGTAAATAGTTTCCCACATAGGTACATACATATACATACACATAACATTTATTGCTATACTCTATTGAATATCATGTATGCAATTATTGTATTGAATACCATTGACTGCTATATTCAAATTTTTTGAGGTCAAACGATTTACATGTCAACTTATCTCTTTCATTTATAAGCAAGCCACCATTAACAATAACACTTCAGGTGGCATTGCTTACCACTATTTCACATTGTTGATAATGTAATTATGAAACTTTTGACTGTGTATGCTACTTCTTCTTCTCAATGTTAGATGGAAAGTTGGGGGGAACAACATAATCTTGTGCTTTCATGAGCACTAATTCGTCTTCCAAATCAATAGTAACCTGCTTGAGGCCAACACTTTGTTGTTCATCCTTGCCCTGTAATAGCAGGAATTGAAATGTCACATTAAATTTAGATGCATGCAACCAATTCATTGACATAATCAAAACAAACATTAAATAAAATATTTCAAAATCACTATTTGTTCTTGTTCTTCATGTGAGGGAACCTTACAAGTTTAGACCATCTTCACTCCTTCTCAATGTTAGACAACGGGTTGGGAGGAACATCATCTTGTGCTTTCATGGGCACTACATCTTCCAAATCAATAGTACCCTGCTTGAGCCCAATACTTCGTTGTTCATCCTTGCCCTATAATAGCAGGAATCGAAACATCACATCAAATTCAGATGCATGCAACCAATTCATTGAAATAATAAAAAAATATTAAATATAATATTTTCAAATCACCGTTTGTTCTTTTTTCTTCATGTGAGGGCACCTTGAAACTTTAGACCATGTACGCTCCTTCTTCATCTCATTGTCAGACAATGGGTTGGGAGGAACAACATCATCTTGTGCTTTCATGGACACTGCTTCATCTTCCAAATCAACAATACCCTGCTCGAGGCTAGCACTTCGTTGTTCATCCTTGCCTTGTAATAGCAGGAATTGAAACATCATATCAAATTTAGATGCATGCAACCAATTCATTGAAATAATCAAAACAAACATTAGATAGAAGATTTTGAAATAACCGTTTGTTCATGTTTCTTCATGTGAGGGTGCCTTGAAACCTTTGATTGTGTATGCTCCTTCTCAATTTCAGACAATGAGTTGGGAGGAACAACATCATATCATGCTTTCATGGGCACTGCTTCACCTTCCAAATCAATAGTACCCTAATCGAGGCCAACAATTCATTGTTCATCCTTGCCCTATAATAGCAGGAATTGAAACATCACCAGATGCATGCAACCAATTTATTGAAATAATCAAAATAAACATCAAAGAGAAGATTCCAAAATCACCATTTGTTCTTGTTTCTTCTTGTGAGCGTACCTTGAAACTTTTGACTATGTATGCTCCTTCTTCTCAATGATAGACACCAGGTTGGGAGGAACAACATCATCTTGGGATTTCATGGGCACAACTTCCTCTACCAAATGAACAATACTCTACTGGGCGATAGGAACCGCTTGTCGACCATCACCCTATCATGTCATGTAAGTTAACGTTAAGTGAACCTTGTATGCATCAAAATAGAAAAATGAACCAACCAAAATTCAAATTTAACAGTTCAATTCCACATTACCATTTTGTCCTTTATCTTTTTCTCCTGTAACAACAATATTTTTTTCCTTCTCCACTCCATATTTTTCTCACTTTTGTATAACACTATTTTCTCCTTCACCTTGTCCTTTTCTTCCTTAGGAAGTAGACAAAAGCTTTGTTTACCATACTTTCTACAAACCCTCTCAATAACACACTTTTGCTAGATATTATGTCGTAGATTCAGTTGGTACTCCATATTATCCACCTTCTTTTGAAGATACTTTTTTAATTTCTCAGGGGGAGGAGGGGGGAATTTTGGTTCCCCCCAATGCACTTTAGCCACACTTTTGTGGCGTGAGAATAGGACAGTGGCGATCTTGAATCCTATGCATGTTGAACAATTTCCAATCATGAAATTTTCTCATACATTATTCTACAATACAGTAATATATGTATCTCGTATTCTCCACTTCTCTTATGTATTCAACAACCTGCACAAAAAATTCAAAAAATAAAATAGCTTAATATATTTGATATTAAAATAATATGAATGCACAACATATACACACAACTAAATGATGCAATAATTGAGTTATTATATCTACCTTCTCATCATCCACATCACCTCGTGCTTCATTCACACCCTCCCCATCCTTAGGGTCACCCTTTGCATGCTCTTCCTCTTTGTCGTGGACTATGGCAAGAATGTGATCGTCTCCCCAATTATCGTCCTAAATCAAAGGAATGATATACTATCAAAATCAACATATTCGTAACAGACATGAAATTCTCTAACTAAAACTGTAAAGCATTCTGATTGACACATTGGAAGTTCACAATCAATTATTGAACACATCGTTGCCTCAACATTCAACATTTTCCTAAAATGAGGGGACATCCTCTATATAATGGTTGTTTCCTCCTAATTAAAACACTATCGCTTTCCTGTCAACATCGTAACTACTTATGAGAGATTAAAATTATGCATTTGATTGCATCTTGTAATTACTAGATCTTACCTGCACATTTGTTAAATGTGACCGTCCCGAAGAAGATGTGCTACTCCACACCCTCTCAGGTGTGCTGACCACCTCAACAACATTCGTCACGGTATGAAGCACTTTCCCTTTTAAAGTACACATCCTTGGTTGGCTATAAAATGTAAAACAATTGCAATTGTTATAGATAGTTAAATTTCCAAAAATTATTGCACTATCTGCTATAAGCAAGCATATCTTTTTTCAATCATAAGAGGAATTTGAAATGCAATTTTTATTCTACCTAAGATTTTTGATAAATTTTGAAGGTTCCTTTCATTACATTCTTTCTGTCTAAATAAAAAAATGTTTTCAATACATTCATACTGTCAGCAAAATCGCAAGTTGGAAATGAGATGGTGTTATGAAACCTACAACCCACATAGTGTTGTAAAACCCTATAACATAACAACTAATTGGTTAGTCACCCCTCAACTCAATTTGGTGTCAATTATGTATCCCCCACCTCGAGAATGAAATAACTCGCAACCCACTGTGTTTTCCAACTTGCAATTATTTTGTGCATTTATTTTTCAATCACATGAAGATAATGAATTGCAATTTATACCATAACTAACAGTTGTAAATTTTGAAGGCGTATTTCATTACATTTGTACTATCTAAATAACAAAATCTTTTCAAGACATTCAAACCATTATGTGAAATTTCAGGTTGGAAAACACTGGGTGTTATAAATCCTACAACCCACATAATGTTCTAAACCCTTTACAAGTAGCAACCCAATTGGTTACTCACCCCTCACCTCAATTTGGTATATTTTGTGATTTTATTGAGAACCTTTTGCTCTCTAGATAGAAATAATGTAATGAAATTGGAAAACACTGGGCGTTAAGTGTATAGGAGCGAATTTGCACCCCCTTAAGCAAATTCCCCTTTCACACACCCTCACCTTAGAAAATAAAATACAAAGGTGAAATTCCACATCATTCACCTGTCTTCCATCCACTTAGCATTTGTCTTGTGCATCGGTGAGAGAATATTTATCAGGGACAAACACGTAGCGCACAAACGTCTGCATTGAGCACTATTGTCCCTAATGGATTCCTGTGTTTGAAGTTGGAAGAGGCGTTACACACTCAATTGGGGCTGAATTGTAACGTCCCTCTTTGACCAACCGACCCAAAAATGCATTATTCCTTCTCATCCCACCTTCAAAAAACATCCATTCTCACTTCATTTCACTCTCTATACATTCACATTCGATCTCTCAAGAAAATTCACAGCATTCCAGCCTTCCATTGTGTAGCTTTGAAGCTCCATCAACTCCACATTGCAAGTGTGAGGCAAGCCATAGAAGTGTGGGCTTGGAGTCTTGCAAGACCTCCCTTCATCACTGTTGCGGCTGTGGTGACTTTATCAAGTCCATACCTTGCATTATCCTCCATTGGCTAGTGAGATTTTGGGTGGAGGTGGTAACGCTTCACTCCTCTCCTTTGTGATTTGATAGAGTAGCATAGTATTGTTTTGTAGTGTTCATTGCTATCTTTTCTTTCCTTTATCGCATATTCTACTCTGTTGCTTTCTAGCTATCCATGGAGGTGGAAACACCAATACGGGGGTCTGACTAAGGTAGGCCCCTATACATCTCCAACAATTTTCCCTCTTTCTTGTGTGTAGGTGAACATGTGCATGGAGCTAGCTAGTGAACATGTGCTTTTATGAAATTATCTTCATCGCCTTAGCTTTCATTTACTTGCTTTATCATCTTCGTCTCTATTTCTCATACTTTCTTATTCTATTTTTCCCATCACAATCAACTAGCTAGGTTGTCAGTTAGTTTTTAGGTAGTTCGTACTGTACTTGGTGTTTTCTAGTCGTACAAATGCCAACATGCCTGAGAGATGTCAGCGCACTATGCTGTCGTCCTAGAACTGCACTATCGTCCTAAGATAGAGAGCTATTTGAGGTATAATACCGACTCCTAAAACCAACTTGCCTAGCCTAAACCTGAACTCTAGGTCTGTAGAGTGACAAAAGTATTATATAGTGCTCTTCATTCTCAATCCTCACCCTAATATATCTTTTAGAGTGAGGTAAGTTATGTCACCCCTCCGCTCTTGGCTCTCCATGACTTGGAGCCTTGATGTGGTTGGTCCCCTTCTCTTACATTTTTGGTGAACAACGTCTACCCATTTGTTTGTGTTGAGGCTTGTCCCTCATGCCTTGAGATTGTGGTAACCCTGAGTGTTATGAAGGTTTATGAGCATCACAATCTAGTCCACAACATTTGGGTACATTGTTAGACAAAGCATGCGACACTTACCGATGGAGAAGACGAAGGTCACTTCTAGTTTTGCCTCTAGTTTCTCCACTAGTTTAGCTAATGAGTTTACTACTGGTTTTCCTATGGCTTCACTAAAAAGATAGGTTTCATAGATGAGACCAATCGCATTCCTACTCCTCCAACATCCCCCACGGTTTCATCCGTGGATGAGGATGAGGTTGTGCATGTCCCTACAGAAAACCTTTTGGCATTGGATAACAGGTTACTAGACCTTGTGCACTATCTAGAGAAAGCACCAAACATGAAGAGAGCTGCTAGGCTTACTAGTGAATTGAGACATTTGTTGGGAAAAGATCAGATAGGCATAGAATTCTTACGTGGCCTTTCCAATCTAACTAAAGCTTATGTCCCTTCGTATAGGCCTAAATCAAGTACTACTTGAGGAGAAGTGCTCGATACTTATGAAAGACAAATAGGCATTTCAATACCTACCACATCTATTTGTATGGTTGAAATGGGCCCCTCGATCAATGTCTCTTCTACTTCTCAAAATCCTCCCACTATCAAGGTGATTAAGACACCCCTTGGGTTCAGTTTCACCCCTCCTACCCCTAATGGCAGAGGCTCTGGTGGAATGAGTGGCAGTGGTTTTGGAAGCGAAGGTGGCACTAGTGGAGGTGGCTCTGGTGGAGGCCACGAGGGTGGCTTCGGTAATGGAGGTGGCTCCAATCGAGGCCCTATCGGTGGTGGTGGCTCTGGCGACGGTCACGACAGTTGCTCTGGAGATGGTTTTGGTGGTGGTGGTTCTGGAGGCTTCGTTGGTCCTTTGTCATCTATTGACCCTATTTTGAACACCTTGCTTTGGAATATGGGTCGTATGCAAAACCAGTCAGCGAGTCTCTCCCAAGCCTCAACCCAACCTATCTTTCAACCCTTTTTCTGACATAGTCCATTGTCGGTAGCAACCTTAAGCACTCCCTTCCCATAAGGAATGGAGATTCCCAAATTTGAGAAATATGGAAAAAAAGGGGACCCGCAAGTGCATGTGTCCACCTTTAATGCCATGTGTACAAACTTCTTCCATCACGACACATTGATGGCAAAAAAATTTCCTCAATCTCTTAAGGATAAAACACTTGAGTGGTATTGTTCATTACCCAACAGTTCTATTTTATCATGTGATAAAATTGTGAATTAGTTTCTCTAACAGTTCCAAGCCAACATCAGACCGAAGATGACCTTTTCAGATCTCGTCTAATGCAAGCAAGGGGATAACGAGAAGATTACTGATTTCATAGCGTGATATCAAGTGCTCTTTTCTCATATCTCATACCCGCTACCTGATTCTGACATGCAGAAGGTGTTCATAGGGAACCTGCAAAGACCTTGGCAGGAAAAACTTGCCCTTATGAAATACCCTTCTTTCGTGCATTTGTGTGCGGCATTGTAGGAATACCAATAAATGGCAGTTCAATTTGGGGGATCCTCCTCGTGCTCCCATTTAGAAGGAAACCCTATTGTATCAATCTCAGGAAAAGGTAAGGCTGTTGAAAATGTGGTAGCCACAATGAATGATAACGACCTCAGATGCAACAAAAAGTTCACAAAATTAGCATAATATTTGTAGACATGTAAAATTTACTTAACACCTATCAAAACTTAGAATGACTTTGAATCAACGCGGAACAACTCTGAATTAACTCGAAACGTCTCAAAACGACTCTAAATCAACTCAAAACGTCTCAAAACGACTTTGAATCAACTCAGAATGAATCTGAATCAACTCAAAATGACTTTGAATCAACTCAGAATGACTCTAAATCAACTTGAAACATCTCAAAATTAACTCAGAATCATCTCACGACATCTCATAATGCATCAAATGACATATGATACCCTAATTTCCTCTATTAATTGAATAATACAACATTATTTAATTAATTCACTTTTTCATCATTCTCGACAAATTAAATAAATACCATTTATTTAATAAAGTCTTGAAAATCCTAATTCTACTATTAATTGAATAATACAACGTTATTTGATTAATTCACGTTTCATCGTTTCGACCAATTAAATAAATTACATTTATTTAATAAAGTCCTAATCTTATCTTATTTTGTCCTGATTATTCAAACAATGCCAATTATTTGATTACATCACTAATTAACTGTATTCCTCAAAATTAATTGAATTATTAAATCATAATAATTTAATTATCACACTTTCTCTCCAAATTTTGAATAATCAAATCAAACTATTCAAATCAATTATCAAAAATCAAATCAAAAACAAAAAAAGGAATTAATTAATTAAATTAATTAATTAATATTCCTCACCCACTTTTTGATTGATAAAATCATGGATTGCTAACTAAGTAATCTATTTTTGATAACTAAGCAATCTAATTTTGCTAACTCAACCATCTAATTCCTAACAAAACCATAATTGATCAATCAATTATTGACTGATCAATCCAAAACCCTGACTAGCCAATCTATTCTTCAATCACCCTAATTGTGCAATCAAACTTTCCACAATCTTCTCATGTCTAAATCCTCTCAACACATGTTGACCGTTGATCTGGATATTCTCCAACGCGATCTTGATCGTTGATTCAAAATCTCTTTTCGTTTATAGCAAACCTCTCTCCTCACAAATATACATGAGAATTTCAACTTACCTTATGCAACGAAGTGCTTTCAAGATCACCATTGATAGAGCTTCCTCATTTCTTCAAACACAAGTATCATTCATCAAGCTTTTGCACATAAGCAATGGAGGCTTTGCAGTGATCGAACAACCCAATATCATGCAAATACACTCCAACATGGGATGGTAAACTCTTCTTTTGTTTGTTTGAATTCATTTTGAATATATTAGGATCTCATTTCATTCAAATAGCTTAGATTCGTACATTTCATGAGTGATGGAATAAGATAGATTAAGTGTTTTGGATTAGATAGTTTTTTATTTCAGTCTTACATTTGATCATTGCCTTCACATTTTCCTGATGGATTCCTTCCCTCTCACACATTCTAGCACGCCTAGTGGGACATGGGTCCTTAGTACTAATGTTTTCATGAGCCAAATTGAAGTTATAGGGTTTCAGGGGCTTTTGAGAGAAGTTTCACGCACTGCCCAACAAAAGATTGCATTTGATTGACAAAATTTCTGAGCATCTACAACAAGAAGTGTGCTTTTTCCATGGGAAGTTTGCTTTTGCACTAAGAACCTTGCTCTTGCTTCTTCTTTTTTAGCATTTACAAATTTTTGGGTTAGCATTTGCACGAAGATTTGAGCATTTGCTTTCTGGAACTGAGCATTTACAAAAAAAAATTGATCATTTGCTCTGGAAATCAAGTGCATGGATCATGCACTATTGTAATGAACCTCCTTGCTAATGTTTGCTTATTTTGCGGGTGCTAATGGGTTTTTTATGCAGGATTTGAAACAAGTTAAGTTGTTTTGTGTAGGGAAGATGATTGGTTAAATATTTTCAAAGTCACAATCATTTTTTTTATTAACTTAGGAAAACTTTCATTTGGTGCACTAAAATGAACAACACAAACTCACATTTGATTTTGGTGTTGTTAAAATGAACCAATTTTAAGCTTTCTAAGTTAGGAACTTTCGTTTGGTGCTCTAAAATGAACAAACAACAAAATCACATTTAGTTTTGGTGCTATTAAAATGAATCAATTTTAAGCTTTCTAAGTTAGGAACTTTCATTTGGTGCTCTAAAACTGAATAACACAAACTCACATTTGATTTTGGTGTTGTTAAAATGAATCAATTTTAATCTTTCTAAGTTTGGAACTTTTGTTTGGTGCTCATAAAAAGAACAAAAAGACTTCAATTTTGGGTTCTAAAAATGAACACATTTCATGTTTTCATAATTAGGAACATTAATTTTGGTGCATAAAAAGAGCACAATCAATTTCCATTTTATTGACAAATGTTTGATTTACATTTGTTGACCAGTTAAGACTAGGCCTGATTCTCTTAGAAACACTTCAATTTTGGGGCTTAAAATGAACAAACTATTATTGTTGTTTTCACACCATTGCTATCTTAATTATTTGATGTCTTGAACACTTCAATTTGGTGCAAAAATAAAAAGAACAAGTTGTTTATGTTATTCACATATTTTTGGGGATAACACCACTCGAGGTGTTTAAAATGAATCAATTTGCTATGAATTGAATGTTTTGTATTCATTGATTGGCAAGCTAAATGTTTGTCTTCTCCCCTCGCACCTTTTGGTGATCTTGGGTGAGAGAGAACATTTTGAGCTTTGCACTTTTTTCAAGCATACCTTTTTAGAGGGCCTGCCTGCTTGAGGAATCTCCCACACCGGAGGACTCGTCGGTGACCCAAGCGGTACTTTCATTTTGGATCGCTATATAAATCTTTTGTGAGTGTGAGGAGAGTTCATCACTCACCAGGTGCAGATGTCCTATACCGACGTATTCTTTCTCAGTATCCTCGTGATGCGTAAAAACCCGTAAGGGCTGGAAGGTTCTTAATTGAACAAATCACCACATGTATAGGTGCCCAAAGGTAATATCCCTAGAACATGACTAAGAGCCGATTGTTTTATAAGTCACCCTATTATCCAAAACATTCTTTGAAAGTGGTGCATTAGAATTTACTTCTGAGAAGTTGCTTGCCAAGTCCGACTAGAGGCCTGTGCCATAAGTTGCATGCAAAATCATCTCTTCGAAGCATGAGGAAAGCCCACCTAAAATGATGGTGTCTATCCCCTAGGGTTGTAAATGCATTTTTTTGTTAAACTTACCCATTACATACAAAAAAAAATTGACATCAAATTTTGTGTTTGATTTAAAGGGAAAGAACACATCAAAACAAACATTGAATGAGATGGTCAAACCAAAAACCTTTTGATTTAATGTATACTTGTGAAAGAAGCCTTATGATTTGCACTCCTTGAAAGGATTTATCCTTAAAGGTTTCCAAACATTTTGGCTTTTATTTTAGGTTACCTTAATCAAAGCAAACATTAGGTAAACTATGGCTTGGGTGTTGTGATTTCACAACTTGAGCTATAGACATTCAAGCCACATAAATTCCATGTTTTTGAGTTAGTCCAATGCTATTATATTATTTTCCATACTCAAGAACGCAGAGAAAATAAACACACAAAGGTTACAAACTGTCATTTCAACTCACAATATTTTTGCTAAACACTTAGGGGAAAACAAACTGAAGTTGTTTATAAGGTCATTGCTTGAACAAAACATTTGGAAAATCAGATTGGTCACAAAGTCTCTCACCTATTATTCCCACACTACTTATTTGAAATCAAAATCCAACAAAACATTAGGATCATTCCTCCACTCAAAAAATCTATGATATCAACAATTACTTAGAACTCACAGATAGTTCAAGTATCTTTCCCACAACATATCCTCTAGACCAGGAAGTGGAATATCAACCCTAGTTCTTCAACATTTTAATTTTTGAAAAGTGGCCACATTCCAAAACATCACTCCAGCCTTAGGGTTTTTTAGTTTCATACCAAACCACCCCACAAAACCATCACACCTTATGACCATCTGGTGACCCACAACTCTCGTTCAACAACCAGGCCTTGTAGCACCTATTATTCAACCTAGTCATACACATTGAAGGTGCCCAAACCAACATCATAAGCAGTTTGAGAACCTTTATATTTGAGAAAAATGAAACACCCCCGCCAATTTCTCACCGCATCAATCATCTTAAACAAAGAGAAAGAAAAAGCAAACATAGCAATTAGAAGACCCATATTGCTACCTCTTGCATGGTAATAGGTATTGAGTTACCTTAGGATAGGGTATTGAACACCATAAACCACATCACAAACACCATCATACCTTATGACCATTTGGCGACCTACAACTCTTGTTCAACAACCAAGCCTTGCAGCACTAATCTTTCAACCAGGTAGCACACATATTGAAGGTGCCCAAACTGACATCATAAGCAGTTTGAGAACCTTTATATTTGAGAAAAACAAAACACCCCGCCAATTTCTCACTGTAACCATCATTTTAGACGAAGAGGAAGAAAAGGCAGACCTAGCAGCTGGAAGACCTATATTACGACCACCTACGTGGAAATAAATATACATCCCTTATGATTTTTGGCAAGCAAAATATCCTTAGGTCTGGAAAGATCAAGATCCTTAAATGAAAATCTATACTTAGGCTCTCAAAGAATCGCCCTACAAAAAAGTTTTCCAAATTTTTCTTCTCAAGGAGATATCACAACCATCAAAACCGACTAGATCACTTCTATTATTTCTTTGCACCAATAGGCCATGTCTTTTCCAGAGAATAGGAATTAGGAAAACAATCACAAAAGCTTGGTAGTTGTTTATGACAACGAGGTCACAACACAGAAGGAAAATGGAAGCAAACAATACAAACACTAGCATCCCACCAACCAATGCCATAAACAATGAAAGTAGCCCTTGGGGCTCTAGGCCAACTGATCTTGAAATACCACAAAAGAGGCCTATGTACAGAAATACCTTTAGTGAAGAGGAACTAAATTGCAAACAAAAGGAAGTAATTGAACAAAACAACCAAGACCCAAATAGAGTAGTTATAGAGGAGGTAGACACAGAGGAAGAAATAAATGAGGATGAACTATTCGAACATTCCAACAACCCAAAGGTTCTTAAACTAATGGACAGGTTGTTGAGAAAGGATCCAAACTCCTATTTCTTCAAGTTAGCACAAAGTGGTGCTAAATTACTAGTGGATTTCAATGTAGAAGCTCTCAAGGATGCCAATCTTATTCCCTTTGGGGATAACTCGGTTGTAAGACAAATAACCAAACCTCTAGAGATGCAAAACATGCCAGTTGTGTTCTCACAAAATGATGGTCAACCCAAAGAGAACCCTTTATTTAGAAGACCAACTCAGGTTTAGCAAGTAGTAGTAGCACAATTGTATCAAGGAGGACCATCACAGTATGAAACCTCAAACAACAATCCTCCTCCTGGATAGTATGTACCTCAGAATACCTCAAAAATTGACTCATCCCAAAACATTCAATACCTTCAATAGGGCATAACACAAGGTCCTCCTCCAAATAGTCAATACCTTCAATAGGGTGGAACACAAGGTCCCCCTCCAATCAATCAACACCACCAACAAGGTGGACCACATGGTCCCCTTCTGAACCAACAATACCAACCACAAGGTGTGCCACATATCACCCTTTTTTAGTCAACCCATCAACAAGGTGTCCCAATAACACATCAACAGGGTAACCTTCAGTTTAGTCCTACCCAACAGCAAGTTGTGCCACAGAGCACCCTTCCTTAGTCATCCTACCAACAAGGTGTCCCAATAACACATCAATAGGGTAACCTTTAGTTTAATCCTGCCTAACAACAAGGTGTGCCATGGAGCACCCTTCCTCAGTTGTCCTACCAACAAGGTGTCCCGATAATGCATCAACAAGGTAACCTTCAACTTAGTCCTACCCAACAGCAAGGTGTGCCACAGAGCGCCCTTCCTTAGTCATCCTACCAACAAGGTATCTCTATAACACATCAATAGGGTAACCTTCAGTTTAGTCCTGCCTAACAACAAGGTGTGCCATAGAGTGCCCTTCCTCAGTCATCCTACCAACAAGGTGTCTCGATAACGCATCAACAGGGTAACCTTCAATACACTTCATCTCAGCAACAAGGAGCTAACCCTCCTTACACATAGCAGGGACCTAACTCGTTATACGCCCAAAAAAATTACCAAGGTATAATACCTTCACAATATCCAATATACAACCCAAACATCATGAGACAACAAGGATATTATACACAGAACTCACAAACAAACGTGCCAAAAAAAGACATGGAAATGAGGCTAGAGGCCATCACCCAACAGTAGCAGGAATGCAAGCTAGAAAAAAAAGAAAACCTATACTATCTAAGAGATATGCCCATTCATGTTCGATCAATCTGTCACTACAATACCCTTTCTGAAGAATTTTGAAATACCTAGGTTTGACAAAAAATACAAAGGAAGAGGGGATCCAGTAGAGCATATACGTGATTTCTCTATATCATGCATGGAAGTACGACACAATGACTCATACCTCATGAGACTATTTCCACGCAGCCTTATGAGTCGTACTATGGAATGGTTCACCCGTTTGACACCAGTAGTCAAAACCTTTGATGAATTGTCTAACAAATTCATAAGCCACTTCTCCTTCAACATTGAACAAGATGTCACCATCACAAGCTTGTCCACGATCAAACAAAATCAAGGAGAATCTTTTATGTCCTACCTACAGTGATGGAGACACAAGGCTAGTAAATGTAAATGGCCCATTCCCAATAAGGAATTTGTGGACATATTCATTACTAACATCTTACCTAAGATCAATTATGAACTCACAATGATATGTCCAAAAAACATTGAAGAAACCATTGAGAAGGGATTGAATATTGAGAGAGCCCTCATTGCAAGAGGTGCCCTTAAAAAAAACAGCTCAAAAGATAGTCTGTCTAGTTCAAGTGAGAAACCTAAAGTCTGAGCTAAAAACAAAAACATCACAAATGATGGAGTGGTTGATGCTAGAACATTATGGCAGGCACATAACACAATTCAAAACAAACCACAGGTAGCACATACAAGCTATGTCCAAACAATGCGCAAAATAACCAAAACACCTATCCCAAGAACAATTAGGTTGTGAAATGACAAACAAATCAGGGAGGGCAACAGAGGTAGTACGATCAACCAAGAAGGCAATTCATAGTACTAGGTGAGTCACCAGAAATAGTCATGCACAAACTAGTACAACAAAGCCTCCTCAAAACTAATGATCATCCAAACTATGAGGAACCTAGTTTCAAAACACCATGGTATAATGAGGACTTGTGTGACTTCCATATGATCAAAGGACACACCACAAACAATTGCATGAGATTCAAGCACCTTATCCAAGATTTAATAGACAAAGGGGAGGTAGATGTTGAAGATCGTCCTGGGAATAACAACCTACAAATATACTCAAACCCAATCCCAAACCATGCCAAAGGAAATGACAAAGGAAAGAAACAAGAGTACCATAACGCCAATTACACATATGGGGACACAGTTCTAAGAACACTTTCATAAGATGATGATAATAGGGCAAACATAGTGACTCTACGAGGTGGAGAGGATAACTATAACGTAACCACCTTCTAAGGATGAGTTACAATTCAAGGAGTCCCACCCAAACCTGCAATCAAGTCACCAAATGACTACAGTATTGTAGAACAATTAAAGAAAACTCCTTCCCTAATCTCAATCTTGGAGTTGTTAAAACTATCACCTTCTCATAGGGAAATACTTGAAAAGGCATTGGAAACAACAATCCCTAATGACCTCAATCCTAGTCAGTTCCAAGCTATGGTTGGTAAGATCACACAAAGTAACCATTTAATCTTTTATGAGAAAAATCTACCCCAAAGAACATTTCACAACCAAGCCCTCTACATAGAGGTTGGTGTTCATAAAACCATGTTCAAATGAGTACTAATAGATAATGGTGTAGGTTTCAACATCTGTACCTTAAAATTTGGCAAACAGCTGGGGTATTCTAACGATATGATTGATAAAAGAAAGAGTATCACGATAAGGGCCTACGATGACCTAGACAAATTTTTTGAAGGAACAGTCAGGTTACCAGTGCAGATAGGGCCAACCTTAACAAAAACCACTTGTCAAGTATTGGACCTTGAGCTGCCATACAACCTCCTCCTGGGATGCCCTTGGATCCATGCCTTACAAGTAGTCCCTTCCACTTTTCATCAATGACTAAAGTTTCCCCATGAAGGAAAAGAGGTAACACTATATGTCGATCCTGAGGCTTTTCATTTTTGTGCCAAGTTAGAGGAGAAATACAATAAAATCTAACGTGTGCCTAGCAACGACATAGCATTCCACTCCTTTTCATATGTTGACCCTTCAACACTTCCATCCACCTCAACCAAGAACACCTCAAGTGACCAACCGAAAATGGAAGCCAAGATTCAGGTACTTGACAAGGGTAATGGGAATTACTCTTTCAACCAAGCATTTTGCATTGACATGCTTCCGTCAACACCCAAAGTATATGGAGTTCCAAAAGAGATCAAGATAGTACAAATGATTTCCAAGCCCATTATCTTCACTAGGTGGGGGGACATGCAAGATGAAATATTTGAGGACTTTTCATCTATGATCTACAAGGAGGATCAAGAAGAACTAGAAAATCCACAACCCATTTTAATTGAACCTACTACTAGAGGTTATCAATTAGTTAAATAGATGGTATATAATGGAAAGGGTGGCCTTGGGCTACACAAACAAGGTTGGTTAGAGCCTATTATAGTAGAACAAAGGAAGAAGAATATGGGGCTAGGTTATAAGCCAAAAGATGTGGTTATTCCAAAAATTGGACAAACCTCTTGGAAGAAGCGAGAAAATTCTGTTAGCATTAAGGCACTAGATACCTATCATTCCTTAGACAATGACTTACCTATTGAAGACTTGTTGATGGTGTTTTCTGCATAGCAACAACTCAGACAAAATATAATATCCTATCTCTCTTGAAAGGTAATCTTCAACAATAAATTACTGAAAATCACCCCAAGGTCTCTCGGGTGTCAGGTCATGACAATGCATAAACAACTTAGATAATATGTGAAAATGCTGGTAATCACAAGGGGCCTTACAAATGAACAATGCTTGAAGTGAATTTTCGTCAGATGCAACAATATGGTGATGCTTTCAATCCTAAAACTAACCCAGATTCAAAATAAACAGCAAAAGAGATAAGGGTTTAGAGAGATTCTATTTGATTCTAACTCCTAAGATCAATCACAATAATGATGAAAGTTGCAAATGGAAAAATCCCCAATAAAACCGATCTCTGCTTGATCAAGGACAAACCTGCAACTACACAGAAATGGTGCGATCTTCTAGGGAAATCTGAAGATTTTCAGACTTTGAACATTCATTCACATACCCAACTGTTGGCACAATGTAAACAAGCATTCATAGTTGAACTAAGCACAGAAGTGAGGCCCAGACTAACTTTACACAGCAATCTACAATCAGTAAATTGCTAAAAGTATGGACCGGAAATCGATCAACATCATTAACATTTCACCACCATTGTAAAAGAGCTGAAATCTAACATCTAACATCTAACATCTAACATCTAACATCTGAGAATCAAGAACAAGAAACCATAAAAACTGTTGAAAATAAATACAAAGTTTTCCAAATCAACAATCCAATTGCATTACTTCTCCAACATTACATAACAATTTCAAGTCTCTCATCTCCTACAGCTAATTCTGAAAACTACTTGCCAATTCTGGCCCTCTAACTTAGCAAAATTCTGGCCTAGTCAACTCCTAAAATATCCCCCTTACAAACGAGGCACAAATGCCATTTATAGAGAACCCCCCAAACATGTCGGCCTAATTAGATTTTACAATAATAACTGGCCTCAAAATAGGTCGGCCTAGGAGAAATTTGGTAACAAGGCACGCATTAAATGCCGGTACTACAACAAGGTCGGCCTAGGAGAAATTCAAAAGAGGACAAGATTTGCATTAAATGCATGAATATTATCCATGTCGGCCCACGATCTCCAGCAAGATCAGATTCACGTGCCCTCAGAAAGTCCTCCAGCTGTAGACAGTTTTGGCACAGATTCTTAGGCAGGTCCCACTTTTGAAAATTTAAATTGAACATTTCCAGATTTCCCTCTTTTGGCACGAATCCATATGAAAGTCCCCATTTTAATATTTGTTTAGTCCTGAAAAATAGATATCATCATTAATAGCCCACATGTCCAAATTAAATTTGAATAAAATCTTGACCTTTTCTAAAAAACTTACATTTTTATAAGGAAACTTTCCATTTTCAGAATTTTTTCCATTTTTGGAAATTTTATTTTCAACATCTTTTCAAGAAATTTTCAATTTCGGAACATTTTTTTAAATTCCATTTTTGGAAAAATAAATAAATAAATAATAATTTTGGAAAAATTTCCATTCGGGAAATTTCGGGATTTGGGCCTTAGGAAATCGACCAAGGGGAAAATCTGGAAAAATTTGGGCCAGGACTCCACCAAAATCCGGGAAAATCTGACAGGAAGAAAATCCAGGCATAAGAATCAGAAAATTCAGTCAGGAATCCAAAAATTCCAGCGGACAGGATTCCAGGAAATTCCCGGACAAGACTGGGAAATTCCTAGACAGGATTATGGGAAATTCTAGCCGGACAGGATTATGGGAAATTTTTCAGCTGGACAGGATTATGGGAAATTCCAGCCAAACAGGATTATGGGAAATTCCAGCCAGACAGGATTATGGGAAATTCCAGCCAGACAGGATTATGGGAAATTCCAACCAGACCGGAAAATCTCGGATTTTGTTCAGAACTTATTTTTTCTGAAGCACAACTCGGGGGAAGGACTTGGACAAGCAAGATGAACATCTAAGGACCTCCAAAGACAATGAAATCAATAAAATTAAGGGGCCAAAAGACACCAAAAGCCAGAGCAAAAAGAGGGTCCCCGCTTTCAATGGGGCGTGTGTGCAAAACTGCACAACAAGACTTATTTGATAACTTTAGCATTGATAGATTCCCTCTCCAACATATTCAAACCATTCCCAACATCTACTACAATTCCGGTATAGACTAATGAATACGGGTGGGATTCTCCCTCTTCTAGCAATGATGATCTAGACCCTCAGTGGGAAAAGGACACCTGATCCATACCGACCCTTCCACCCACTTCCATAAGCTTTGCAGATCAAAATGATAAACTCGCACTCTAGTACCCACAACTCATAGATTGGGATCAACAACAACATACACCTTTTCTAGATCAATTCTAGAATGATGAGGCAATCGTAGAGTTCATGGGACTTCAAATGGACATACTAGTAGGAGACCATAAAGTAGGGTTCATCATGGAACTTGAACAAGAGGAATACTTTGGTGGAATGGGACTTCAAATGAACATACCAGCAGGAGACCACAAAGCAGGGTTCATCATGGAACTTGAACAAGAGGCATACTTTGGTGGAGAGATTGAATCTTCCAATCGCAAAAATGAGAGAAAAAACATAAAAATATGGTCCCCTAGAGAAAACCACCTTGTGGCTCTATCAGATCCAGAAAAGAGGAAAATAAAGGATGCATCTGAAGGTGAAAACCTCTCAGAGGCACCTGAGGATGGAAGATTCAATCTCCCCATATTAGAATATTAGGAAAGATCAACACTACTAGTAGAAGAAGTAGAACCCATAAATGTTGGCACAATAGAAGACCCGAAGATAACCTACCATGCTACATCATTGGACCCAAAAGAAAAGGACAACTTCACAGCTTTCATCAACGCCTGAAAGGTAAATTTTGCATGGACCTATGCTGACATGCTTGGATTAGATACAACATTAGTGGTACATCATATAGTTGTAATCCCTAGAGCAAATCCTATTAAACAAAAACTTAGAAAAATGCATCCACAGATAGCATTACTAGTAAAGGTAGAGCTAAAGAAACTACTAGATGTGGGTTTTATCAGAACCATGACTATCCACAATGGATATCAAATCTAGTACCAGTATCCAAACCTATTGGGGGCATAAGGATATGCACAGACTTCAGAGACTTGAACAAAGCTTGTATAAAGGATGACTTTCCATTGCCAAGTATCAACATGATTGTAGATCTAACGACAGGGCATGGGATGCTATCTTTAATGGATGGTTTCGCTCGATACAACCAGATAAAGATCTCTCCCAATGACGAACACAAAACAACATTTACTTGTGCTTAGGGAACATTTTGTTGGAATGTAATGCCCTTTGGTCTAAAGAATGCAGGAGCGACATATCAAAGAGCAATGATGACAATATTTCATGATATTCTACACACAATCATGGAGGACTATGTGGACAACATTCTAGCAAAATCAGTCAAAAGGGCAGACCACTTGACAAATTTGGCCAAGGTATTTGATTGTCTTGAACAGTACAATCTAAGACTCAATCCTAAGAAATGTGTATTTGGGGTAACATATGGAAAGCTATTGGGGTACATAGTATCAAGAAGAGGGATTGAAGTAGATCTGGCCAAAGTAAAAGCAATAATAGAAATGCCTCCACCAAAGACTAAAACAGTTGAGGAGCCTACAAGGGAAGCTACAATCCATCAGGCGATTTATTGCACAATTGGCAGACAAGTGTCACCCTTTCACTCATCTCCTACATGAGGACATCACCTTCAAGTGGGATGGGATATGTGACCAAGCATTCCAACAAGTCAAGGAGTACCTACTTACTCCTCCTGTACTCATGCTGCCTATCCCAGAAAAGGAAATGATACTCTACATGTCTACCACACAAGTAGCACTAGGAGCTCTCTTGGCCTAGCTAGATGATAACAATAAAGAAAGGGCAATCTATTATATCGACAAAACACTGCAGGGCTATGAACTAAACTACTCGCCCATTAAAAGAGCATGTCTCTCAGTTGTGTTTTCAACACAAAAGCTGAGACACTACATCTTGAACAGAAAGATCAACTGATTTCTAAGGTAGACCCACTCAAGTACTTACTAGCAAAGGCAACCCTAACAAGCCGAATAGCCAAATGGGTAATGATCCTAAGTGAGTTTGATATAGAGTATGTGGATAGGAGAGCTATCAAGGGACAAATTATAGCAAACCACCTAGCCGAAGAACCCTTAGATGATCATAAACCTCTCATTGTGGACTTTCCAGATGAGAGTATCTTGATGATAGAAAAGATAGACCAATGGACTCTATATTTTGACAGGTCCCATACTCAACATGGATCTAGAGCGGGTATTCTATTTCTCACACCACAAGGAGATAGTATACCTAAGGCCTACAAGATTGCATTCCCATGCATGAACAACATCTCAGAATATGAAGCTCTTATCACAGGGTTGAAAATGACTATTGAATGGAGAATAAAAGAGCTACATGTCTTTAGAGACTCTCAGCTAGTGATCAGACAAGTGAACGATGAGTACCAGACAAAAGATGAAAAATTGCTGCCATATAAAAGGATGGTGGATAGCTTCAAGGAATACTTCATTAGAATAAACTTTGAACAAATTCTTGAAATCAATAATAGAGTTGTTGATGCAATGGAAATAATAGGCTCACTGCTTGATATTCCATAGAATGTGCCTAAGTATGAGTTCCTCATGGAATAGTTGTTGGTACCAACATTCGACATCCCGAAATCATAATTAGTATGTTTTGTTGTTGGTCCTAACTCCCCATGGTACCA
The DNA here is from genome assembly GCA_007258455.2 of Sequoia sempervirens. Taxonomy (NCBI): domain Eukaryota; kingdom Viridiplantae; phylum Streptophyta; class Pinopsida; order Cupressales; family Cupressaceae; genus Sequoia; species Sequoia sempervirens. The sequence continues at coordinate 300,920,150 of VDFB02105785.1, forward strand.
AGATACCTTTGACTACATCAAGCATGGTACCATACCCCTTGAATTAATTACCACCCAAAAGAAAACCTTCACTCATAGAACTTCTCATTTTACCATCCTAGGAGATAACCTATATCGTTGTAGTTTAGATGGTATGTTACTCTGGTGCCTTGACGCAGAGAAAGCACAAACAACCTTACAAGAGGTTCACAAAAGTATTTGTGGATCCCACTCTGGTGGACTTAACGTAGTCCAAAAATTTCTCAGAACAGGATACTACTCGCCCTCTATGGAACAAGAATGCATACAGTATTCTAGAAAGTGCCGACAATGTCAGCAACACAGTGACTTGGTTCATACACCAACATAGGAATTGAGACCTATAACCACACCATGACCTTTCTCATAATGGGGATTAGACTTGGTAGGCAAGATATCACCTGCTTCATCCAACAGGCACAAATTCATTATCACAACAACATAGTACTTCAGTAAATGGATAGAGGCAATTCCATTGTCCTATATCACCAACAAATAGACATACAAATTCATTTTGAACTATCTCATCTACAGGTATGGAATTCCCCAAGCAATAATAACAGACAATGGAACCCCATTAAAAAATTAGGATGTCCAAGAGCTATGTTTCCAATTTTCTATCCACCATTGATTCTCCACACCCTATTAGCCCCAAGGAAATGGTTAGGCTGAGGCATATAACAAAACCATACTGAAAATATTCAAAAATATTGTTAATGAAGCCGACCGTGATTGGCATTTGCAGCTAAACCCAGCCTTATGAGCCTACCGAATCAACATTCACACACCTACTGGCGCCACACCATTTTCCTTAGTCTATGGATCAGAGGTCGTCTTGCCTCTTGAGATTGAAATCCCTTCATTGTGAGTTTCACTAAAAGGCATGGTCAGCAATGAAGAATACAGGGTATCCAGGTTGAATGAATTAGAACTCCTAGATGAAATATGTTTGAGCGCGTTAAACCACCTGTAGGTTTATCAGAATCGACTCAAACAAAACTATGACAAAAGGATCAAGGAAAAGAACTTTCAAGTTGGTGAATTAGTCCTCAAAGAGAATAAAAAATTATAACTAAATCAAGTTGGAAAAGGCAAATTTGAACCCAATTGGTTAGGCCCGTTTGTCATCATAGCAAGCTACGACTCTGGGGCATATCAGTTAGCTATTCCTAAAGGAGAACCTTTAGTTGAACCATTGAACAACAACCACCTCAAGAAGTTCTACACATAAAGCACGTTAGAATACCCCAGGAAAAAGGGTAAAAATCCAAAAAAAATAGAAAAAGAATTAAAAAAACAAAAATAAAATAAAAAAGAAAGAAAAATAGTAAAGAGAAATAAAATGTTCTTTGAGTGAAAACCACTATGTGGCGCTCTTAGAACAGGTACCATAGTGAAAACCTGGCAAACAAGAACTATGTTTGAATAAAAATTGCATCATTATCTATCGGTGCTATCCACAACATCCACCCATTTCATTTCATAATAAAATAGGGTATCCAACCATGGCTTGTCACTGATTAAGGAAAGTCATCTTGTCTACAACTGGGGGCAGTTTCAAAAAGTTGGCCATGGATTAGATCTTTGAGCATCCTATCATGGTCATGAAAATTACAAAAGATCAAAGACAATGGAAAACAACAACAAAAAGTCAAAAACCTTTAGAAAACCACAAAAGACAAAAACATTTGGTAAACATCAAAACCAAAACAACATCATGGGATTATTCCTTCACTCAAACAGTCTAAGATATCAATATTTGCTTAAACCTCATAGCTAGTTCAAGTAGATTTCCTGCAACATATCATGTAGACACATAAGTGGAATATCAATCCAGATTATCAATGTTGTGTATCCAAAAATAGTTTATGCTTTGAGTCAAACGGTAAAACTACGTGGTCTCTGTGTGTACAATGTAGGCAAGGCTTGAAAGCCCCCGAGACCCTAGGTTATTCCCCTTAGGTTTCCAACATGCTTTATTTCAACTTAGTCAAAAACACAAAAAATCCAAAAAAAATTCAAAAGATACAAAATCCAAAAATGTTCACAAAACAGAAAAGGGTCAAAAACACTCAAACCAAGTGAACTACAAGCCTCTGCGTGTACAACGTAGGCAAGGCTTATCTTTGATGAGCCCCCAAGGCCCAAGTTAGTCCCCTAAAAACAACATCATAAAACTTAGAAAAATCAAAAAGGCCCATGTCCACCATCACAATTTGCAATAAGACATCATCCATAATAAACAAATTGTCACACTCACCCTTTGACAAAACAAACAAAACAAGCAAAGCAAACATCAATGGCTAGAACTTTCAAGGAGACAATCACAAAAGAATTTGATCACAAATTGAACTAAAACAAAGCCAAGTATCAAATACATATCTTTTTGACAAGACCCAACAACATCCTGAGATATGTCTTAACGGATCCGTTCCTACGATAGACAGGATCAACATTGGATAAATAGACCCACCCCAAATAGATATGGCAAGTGATATAACAACATTTTTTTATCTTTTTGTTGTCTTATTTTGTGATTTACATTATTGACTCATTCCTAGGATCTCTCGAGGATTTCCATAAGGATTTAGAGAAGAAGGAATGGGGGCAATTGAACATCATTTTGATTTGTTGTTTGTGGATAGTCTTGTTATACTACCATGGTGAATACTTGCTTTGTTCTGTGTGTGGAAGTCATCTTTGGAACATTTTGTGTAATAGTGACATGTTAGGTTCTTAATACCTCTTGTGTTATTGGTTTGACATATTTTTAAAGCTTCTCAACCCTACACACTAACAGGGTTTTTGTATGTCTTGTATGGACAAGAATAGTCCTTGTTTGTAGAGTCAAAGTCCATGCAATAGATACAAAGTCACCTTGGTCATTAATACCCTAGTGCATCGTATTTATTTGCTATATCAAAAAGGATTGTTCAAACTACAAAGTCTCTAAAGAAAAGAAAAAGCAACTCATCAACTACTAATTAACATCACATTTCTATCTATCATCAATATTTCTTCTAAATTAACATCACATTTCTATCCATCATCAAAATTTCTACTAATTAACATCAATTTTCTATCAAATCATCAACATTTCTTCTAAGTGAATTTTGCATGGCAATATCATCAGTACCATTCTACATCCACAATATCGTCAATACACATCATGATGATAATAAACCAATAAAAACATCATGTTTTGGGAATTCATTCATATCAACACCATATATAAACATACATCATCATATATCGTCATCACATAGGCATAAAAAAAGAACAAAACAAGATGAAAGCAAAAAGCGAGAAGGTACATACTGGGCCACTGACGCCTGAAGGCCGTCCAACCTCTCGAATGAGCTCAAAATGATGTGGGGCTCCATCAAAGCCCAACATTGCTCCTCGAAAACTAACAAAACGAGAGAACGAGATAGAAGAATTAACTATAGAGTCAAAACATAAATGAGCTATCTAGAGGACTAATTGCCTATATTAAACCTGAAGAAACCCTAATTTCACCTAGGAAACCCTAGTTTCTACTTCGGGAAACTTCTTACTTTCAAATTAGAAGCTCTCAGAAACATTAGAACGAGAAATGAAGGACCTATAAACTTAATTCTGCAACCTAAACACATCGGAATGGAAATAGAACAGAGTCGTGATCTTGACCTCAAAACTTGAAATTTTTGGTCAACCTCTCGAGGGGGCAACATAGAGTCCTACCATCATTCCACGAAACACCAAGGCACAATGGGGCATAAATTTTTTTCAAAAACTTGATCTTAAAAATAGAATCTTTGAAACAAAGCAACCAATACTTTGTATCAAACATGGGAAAAATGTAGACATGTAAAATTGACTTCACACCTATCACAACTTGGAATGACTCTAAATCAACTCAGAATGACTCTAAATTAACTCAAAACATCTCAGAATGACTCTGAATCAACTTGGAACGTCTTGGAATGACTCTAAATCAACGCAGAATGACTCTAAATCACCTGAGAATGTCTCAAAATGACTCTGAATCAACTTGGAATAGCTCAGAATCATCCCACGACATCTCATAATGCATCGAACGACATTTGAAACCCTAATTTCCTCTATTAATTAAACAATACAACATTATTTAATTAATTCACTTTTTCATCATTCTCGACAAATTAAATAAATACCATTTATTTAATAAAGTCTTGAAAACCCTAATTCTACCATTAATCAAATAATACAACGTTATTTGATTAATTCACGTTTCATCATTTCGACCAATTAAATAAATTACATTTATTTAATAAAGTCCTAATCTTATCTTATTTCGTCCTAATTAGTCAAACAACGCCAGTTATTTGATTACATCACTAATTCACCTTATTCCTCAAAATTAATTGAATTATTAAATCATAATAATTTAAATATCACACTTTCCCTCCAAAATTTGAATAATCATATCAAACTATTCAAATCAATTATCAAAAATCAAATCAAAACACAAAAATGAATTAATTAATTAAATAAATTAATAAATATTCCTCACCCACTTTTTGATTGAGAAAATCATGGATTGCTAACTAAGTAATCTATTTTTGCTAACTCAACCATCTAATTCCTAACTAAACCCTAACTCATCAATCAATTGCTAACTGAGCAATCAATTGCTAACTGAGCAATCAATTGCTGACTGATCAATCTAAAACCTTGACTAGCCAATCTATTCTTCAATCACCCTAATTGTGCAATCAAACTTTGCACAATCTTCTCATGTCTAAATCCTCTTAACACATGTTGACCGTTGATCTGGATATTCTCCAATGCAATCCTGATCATCAATTCAAAATCTCTTTTCCTTTATAACAAACCTCTCTCCTCACAAATATAGATGAGAATTTCAACTTACCTTATGGAACGAAGTGCTTTCAAGATTGCCATTGATAGAGTTTCCTCATTTCTTCAAACACAAGCATCGTTCATCAAGCTTTTGCACGTAAGCAATGGAGGCTTTACAGTGATATGAACAACCCAACATCATGCAAATACACTCCAACATGGGATGGTAAACTCTTCTTTTGTTTGTTTGAATTCATTTTGAGTATCTTAGGATCTCATTTCATTCAAATAGCTTAGATTTGTACATTTCATGACTAATGGAATAGGATAGATTAAGTGTTTTCAATTAGATAGTTTCTGATTTCAATCTTACATTTGATCATTGCCTTCACGTTATCCTAATGGATTCGTTCCCCCTCACACAATCTTATTCTTCCATCTTGCAGAAGTTGCTAAAGGATAAGATTGATGAAGTAAAAATAACCTCATCAATATAATGGACTCAATACTTAACCTTACACCTTTCAGCCAACCTTACCCTGCCAATTAATTATCTTTAGGATAAGTAATTGCTTTCTTTTTGTGAATAAGCATACAATCTTTTTTTCTTGAAATTAGTCGAAATAAGCTAATTTGTGTTGACTTAATGGTTTAGTTTTTGAGTATTCCACAATTCAAATTCCACCACCGGTTACCATTCCAGTCAAAGAGGTTTTAACACAGATTTCAACACTGTTGAAGGCGAGTGAATGGGCGCCAAAACTTCAAGAGCATACATTATGGACTGAGTTTTCATATTTTCTATTATTTTTAGTTTTAAAGACTTTATTGCTCATGTTGAGCCTCTTTAATATTTCATGTCATGGGCTTTAAAGTCTATTAGTTTTTGATAATTGATTGAAGAATTTATCAACTAAAAAGTAGGATTTTGATAGCCACTTTCATATAAATATGTAACTGTTGAAAACGATGAATAGATAAGAATATCGTTATGCTGGCACTATAATTTTCTAAGTTATACTTTCATATGAATAAAATGAGTTTTTCCCCGCCACTTTTGGAGTTACTGAATAATGTGAATGGAGTTCTTTGAATGAAGTAATTTGGAGTTACTAGTGCATGTGATCTGAGATAGGCGTAGAAGCACCTAAGAGCTGGTCACTCGAGGGTTATAGATTAGATAGATAAGTATTTTACTTCTAATTCTGTACTTTCTTTTAGTAGATAATAATTGAAATTGGAATATATTTTCATATGTGTAATTTTGTCAAGATAAATCCTACAGGTTGTAGTTAAGTCCGTAGTCTTTGAATTTAATGTTTGAAGTTCAAGAGCACCTTCCTTCAATTGTTTCAAATTGTTAAATCATTTTTTGCTAGTTGTTTTAGATTGTTATCTTTTGAATAGATCAATGTTTCCTAGTTTCTTTACAAGCTTTACTTCTCTGGCAATCTATACATTTCTCAGGTTAATCATTTCCATGCTTTCTAGTTTAGTGGTTATGCTTTTTAGATTCATATTTTTCTGCTTTATAGTTTAGTTATTTCAAGCTTTCTAGATAGATGATTTCTTGCTTTCTAAGCTTAGTGGATTTTTAGTTTACAATCTTATTTAGTTGCTCGGTATTTAGGAAACCTGAGAGAGATAGTTGAGATGTCTTCTATTGCATATAGCCTTTGGACACTACCCAGTCGATATATGAATGTGTTTATCAACTAAAGTGTTAGGACCTAACGACAACCTATCACTTTTTGGCACTGTTCTCAAGGAGCCTTCTTTTTCTAGTGTTAGTAGGAGATACGTTGAATACCTCTTTTAGGAATGAAAATAGTCCTTCAACTTCTTTTCTGCATGGTCAAGAAACGAGGCCCCCATGGAAGATTCATACAAAAAACCCCCCAATCAACATACACACAACAAGCAGGGAGGAAGGAAACTTAGATCAAGAACTTACTGAGGAATCGATCAAACAGGGTCAACCTGAGACCTTCCCACATACCCCAAAAAGAGAACACATAGTTGTTGAGGAGTGTATTCCTTTGCAAACTCCAGAACCTTGCCCAACTGAGCGAATTTTGGAAGAGGATCACATTCTTTTCAACTTCATGGGTGATCATAAAAATGCCACCAACAACAACAATAACCCTCCACCACCACACACATTCACTTATCCTATTGCTATCGACGCAAATGATGACAAGACAATAAAAAAAATCTCATCGGCCTTCTTTCCAACCTTTCAAGGTTTGTCTACTAAGAACCCTAATCAATTTCTATTTGAGTTTAAAGTCTTGTGTCAAACATATGACTACATGAGTGATAATTAGAAACTAAAGCTTTTCCCTTCCACTCTGAAAGACTCAGCCATGCGCTAGTTTATGGGATTAGCTTCTTAGTCAATAACCTCTTGGGACGAAATGGAGTCTGCCTTTTTGGAGAAATACCAAAGTTACTATAGGGTCAACGATAGGAAAGAAGAACTGTTCAAAATAAGGCAAAATGAGGATGAATGTTTAGAGGATTACCTAGATAGGTTTATCTTCTTATCTAAACATTGTGGTGGAGAAGTCATAAGTCTTGATATTTTGAAGACCCTATTCCTCAAAGGTCTCGATGACAAAACTCAAAGTAGCTTGGATTTAATGAGAAAAGGAGACGTGTCCCAACTGGGGCTTGACAATATTACAGAATTGTGTCAAAAAATTTCTTGTACTCAAGGAGGTATCCAAAAGTCCACCCTCTTTAGAGGTTCCAATGAAATAGGAAAACTACGTGAAGAGCTAGCTAACTTCAAGACTAACATTCTTGTTCAGTTAAACACCACATTAGATGACATACATGCTAAAATGTGAAGTCCTGAGACTTTGTCCATTTACTGTCCCAAGCGTCGAAACAAACATTTGGTAAGGGAATGCCCTTTGGACAAAGTTGACAAAATTGAGGTTTGTTAAGTATGTGACAAAAATCACCCCACCAATTAGTGTGAGCTTCTGAATTCCATCAATAATTCCAAGAAAAAAACAACCCCAGTTGAGGAAGAAGTAAACGTTGTAAATCAAAGAACTGGGGGAAATTTTCCTATGGCCAGAATTCAAACCCCAACTGGAGACCTCAACCCAATTGGAACAATAATCAATGGGAAACACCCTGGCCTCAGGCACCACCTCTAGTACCACCTAATTGGGGAACTTATCCTTGGAGACCACCTAAATGGGCAAATCAATCTTGGGGTAATCCTCAATGGCCTAACCAGCCTCAACAACAGTGGTTTCCTCAATGGAATCAACCTCAGCATCGGTTTTATATTGGTCCCAAAAGGAAGCCTACTCAACAATAGAATCTTTACCACCTCCCCAAAATACTCAATAAAATGAACAAGTTAACCAACCACCACTTCTAGTGCAACACATTTCAAACCCAAAGAACAATCGCCCAAATACTCCGGTGTATTTCGCCGAACAGGACAATATCACTAGACTTAATGCAATACACTATGGAAACTTGCAATTGAGGTTTGGAAAAACACTTTCGCAACTGACTATTGAAGAAATTCTAGGTGAACCTATTAAGAAGTCTGCTAAGAAAACCACAATAACACCCACATCCATAGAACAAACCCCATAAGCCACTCAACACAAGCTCGACCCACTATCTTCATTTGGAGATTTCGACCTACCTCAGGAGGAGGGGGGTCAGTCTCCAACCGAACTTTCAAAGGATTCCACTCCTAAGGAAAAAATCAAAGCACCTTTTTCTGGAGCATCTAAAACCAATTATTGTGAAAGATACTCCAGAAATGACCACACCCACCAAAACTACATTGATACAAGAAATTAAACAGTTGCAAATTGAAATCCCTTTGCTACAAGTGATTAAGGAGATTCTTGAGTTAAACCCGCTGATCAAATAGTTGTGTATCAAAACTCCAGGGAGAAAACAAAAATGATTAAATACTGTCCACATAAACAATTATCTAGCTGACTTGTTGGTTGGGAAGACCACTGCTTCAAAATATGACGATCCAGGTAGTCCACTTATAACAGTAACAGTTAATGAGGTAGCAATACCTAATGCTTTGGTGGACCTTGGAGCAACCATTAATGTAATGACTGTTGATGTGATGGAAAAGCTGGGACTTAATGATTTACATCCCACAACTACAATCTTGTAGATGGAAAATCAATCCATAACTATTCCCAAGGGCGTCATTGAAAATGTTCTTGTTAAGGTGGATGGATGGGAATATCTAGTATATTTTCAGATAATTGAGTCCCTTACACCTAAAGACAATTAACCAATAATTCTTAGACGGCCATGGCTAGCTATTGTTGCAGCCAAAATTAACTGTAGAGAGGAAGGAATGACCATTTCACATGGATCTAATAGCAAACATTTGTTTTTGTATCCTCCTACCAAGCCTGCGGAACACAATAAAGTATTGGTTGATGAACCAAAATGTCCCAACAAACAAGAAAATTTGGCTTCACTGGCCATGGTAGTCATCAAACAACATGGTGAAGAATTAGAGGATGAATTGGAAAACAACATGGGAAGTCTTACTATGGATTTGAGTGGTGAGGAGATGATGGACGTAGAAGAAATCCTAGGACACCCAATCAACATAGATCATGCATAATTTGGTGATGCTAGTTTCATGGGATTGCCTTGTCCTTTGACAAACTTAGTTCCAAAAACACACCATTTCTTTGCAGATGTTGCTAGACTTCACAAAACCATACCTCATAGTTGTCCTCTTAACACCCTAATAAGGACCATGTATATTGTCACATCCAACCATCCAAGATTTAAAACCATTATGTTGTTTCCAGGAAAAACTTTGAACATTAACAATTGGTTGACTGAGCTGAAAGAACACAAATTGTTTGACACACTGGTGAATAGATTGAAAGCTTTCACTTGGGACTATACAAACATGAGAGGAATACACCCTAGTGTGTGTACTCATCATATCTATATTGAGGATGTTCGACCTATTCACAAACCACAATGGAGACTCAATCCGGCTATAAAAGAGATCGTTAAAAATGAAATTGAGAAACTCCTACAAGTATGGTTTATCTACTCAATTTCTGATAGCAAATGGGTGTCACCTTTGGTTGTGGTTCTGAAGAAGAATAGAAAGTGGAGAGTGTGTGTAGACTATAGGGAACTTAATAAAGCAACACGTAGAGATTATTTCCCTCTGCCATTCATAGACCAGGTGCTTGATAACTTAGCCGAGAGGATATATTTTTCATTTTTGGACGGATTTAGTGGATACAACTAGATACAAGTAGCAACAGAAGACCAGGATAAGATGACCTTTACTTTCCCTTTGGGGACATTTACATATTGGATCCTTCCCTTTGGGCTATGCAATGCTCCTGTAATGTTCTAGAGAGCTATCCTGGCTATATTAGTTGAGTTGGTAAATGAGTGCATGGAAGTTTATATGGACGAATTAACTGTATATGGTTCAACCTTTGATGAGGCCCTTAAAAATATAGATAAGGTGTTGAAGCGATGTGAGGATCATCATTTGTCCCTAAGCCACAAGAAATGTTTGATAATGGTGGAACAAGGAATAGTGTTGGGACATCATATTTCAGTTGAAGGGATTAAGGTTGATCATAAGAAAATCAAAGTAATACAACAACTCAAAATCCCAAAAACCCAGACCAATGTCATAAGTTTCTTAGGGCATGTTGGATACTATTGAAGATTCATATAAAATTTTAGCAAAATTGCAACCCTTATGTTTTCCCTCCTTTAGAAGAATGTAGAGTTCATTTGGATGCCTGAGTGTTAGTCATCATTTGAAATCATCAAGGAGAAACACATCTCTGCTCCTATCCTTTGTGGACCTAATTGAAACCTTTCGTTCCATATCTATGCTAACGCATTTGATGATGTCATTGAAGCGGTTCTAGGACAAGAATATGAGAATGGGGGAAAATATGCCATATATTTCATCAATACGAATTTGACACCAACATAAAGGAATTATACCACAACGAAGAAATAATTCCTAGTTGTAGTTCATGCAATCAAGAAATTTTGACATTATATCATGGGATACAAAGTCACAGTGTACATAGATCACTCAACCATCAAGTGCCTCATGAATAAACCTGTAGTAAATGCAAGGATAATTAGGTGGTTGCTTCTTCTTCAGGAATTCAACGTGACAATTATTGACAAACCAGGGAAGTCCAATGTAGTTGTGGATTTCTTATCCCAGATTAAACATGACATGACTATGCTTCGGTACAGGATGAGTTTCCAGATGAAAATTTGTTTGCCATCTCTACTAAAAGCCCTTAGTTTTCTGATATTGCAAACTACTTGGCCACTGTAGAAGTACACCTCATTTTTCATCAAAACAGAAGAAATGCCTTGTTAGATAAAGTGCCCTTTCTAATGGATTAATGGGATCCTATTTTGATGTGGACCTAATATGGTTCTACAACGTTGTGTTAGGGAAGATGAGACCTGTAGTATCCTTAGAGCCTGTCATGATGATCCTTCTGGAAGGCATTATTCTACTAAAAGAACAACTCACAAGATTTTGGGAGCAGGATACTACTGGCCTTCTATGCATAAGGACATCAAGAAATATGTTCACAGATGTGATGAATTTCAAAGGGTAGGAAGACCAACTACATCTAATGAAATGCCCCTACAGCCTCAGGTAGTCCTTGAACCATTTAAAAAATGGGGATCCAGTTTTATTGGCCCTATAGTCCCTCCTTCCCAAGGAAAAAAGTACATTTTGGTTTGTATCGACTACCTAACTAAGTGGGAAGAAGTGCAAGCCCTACATGTTGCTAGGGAGGAACAAGTAGCTGATTTCCTTTACAATAAAATTTTCCTCAAATTCGAAGCTCCTAGGACAATTGTCATAGATCAAGGACCCCGGTTTATGTCTAAAGTTCTATTAGCCTTCATAGATCATTTCCAAGTGAGTCACAAGAAGTCCTCACCCTACCACCCTTAGGTGAACGGATAAGTCGAAGTCACTAACAAGGAATTGGAAAACATTTTAACAAAAATAGTTTCATCAGGAAGGAAAGACTAGGCTTGGAAACTACTTGAAGCTATTTGGGCTTACAACACCACTTGGAAATCAACTACTGGCTATAGTCCATATGATTTTGTTTTGGGGAAGAAACCCCTCTCCCCCATTGAATTTGAACTCCAAACCCTTAGGACAGCCATGGAGTTGGGTATAGATCTTAAACGAGCCCAAATCGAGAGAGTTTTACAGCTTAGTGAACTAGATGAACTCCGTTTGGATGTTGTCCATCAAACTGAGTTGGTCCAACAACAACACAAGGTTTGTCATGATAAACATATTAAGGAGAAAAAATTCCATAATTGGGATTAGGCATTATTGTTTGATTCCAGGTACAAGGATCATCAAGGGAAACTCAGAACGCATTGGCTCGCACCATATGAAATTTTTGAGGTGTTTGCCAATGGTTCGATCTAGCTAAAACCCATTGATGGTGATACCCGAACTCTCCTAGTTAATGGACACCAGTTACGCGTCTACCACAAGCCTGTTAATAAAGAAGAATTTACAAAAATGGTAGAGACGTAGGGACAAATTTAGTACATTAACTCTGCTATGGAAGAGTTAATATAGTTTTTCCCATAATAAACCTTAAAAACAAAGTTTGTGTGAATTTATTTCATTTTAGAATGATTCTTTCATTTTATTCATCAACTTCATCATTTGGATTTGGCTAAAATTTGTCTATATTTTGCAGGACTTCATTTCTTTGGTAAACAAAAATTTTGGCACACTTTGTTGCGATGCTCCAGAACTTGTTGGCTCAATTGTTGTGATGCTTCAAAACCTGTACAACTGACTTGTCTTGCTCCTTGCTCTGATTTTGCATTTTGATGCATCACTCAATAATGCTTTGGGAAGCCAAAGGCAAAAATGTCACATCCTTCTTCCTTTTGGTGGCATCTTTTAGCGATGCTCTGGAATTTTGTTGTTTCTTCCTTTCGGTGGCATCTTTCAGCGATGCTCCGAAATTTGCTTGGATGCTCCGAAAATTTGTTTGATTGCTCTAAAAAAAATTGGTTGTTGCTCCGGCTGCATCTTTCAACAATGCTCTTGAAATTTTGGGTTGCTTCTCTAGCTACATCTTTCGACGATGCTCCAAAAATTTATGGTTGCTACTTCGGCTACATCTTTCGACAATGCTCCAAAAAATTTTGGTTGCTGCTCCAGTTGCATCTTTCAATGATGCTCTAGAAATTTTTGGTCACTACTGTGGTTGCATCTTTCAACAATGCTCTGAAATATTCAATCTTGATGTTGCATTCTAATGACATCTCTCCACGATGTTCCAGAAATTTCTCTTCTTCCACCCCGACTACATTTTTTAGCAATACCCCAGATTTTTGTAAACTTTTTCCTTTTTCTTTTAGTATTTTGGTTTTTCCTAAGTTCTACGCATGCCCATCACTTGATTTTCTGCCACCTCGAGATTTGCTCCCTAATAGTCATTTTGCCATATCATATCAAATCTTCTCGAAATAAATGAAATTATTATGACACCCCTTTTTGTCATAATAATTTTTGCCACCATTTAAACCATCCCATCCATGTCATTATTATCTGCTGCCACCCTCGCCAAATCATGTAACTATCCAATTACGTCAGCACAGGTGAGTGATGTTCGATTTATTGACAAGACATAACATGCGTACAAATTTATTTATTTAAAGTTTGTAATTATTTTGAATAAAGACTGATTAATTAGCATGAACCATTCCCTCTCACAATTTTGAAACTTGTGACATTGCACGATTACTAGAAGTATGACAATGGTTGTGCAATTCCCCATGAAAATTTGTCATAATTATTCAGTAAGGTGACAAGAAAGGTGATTAATTCCTCTTCCATTGGGTATATCGAAATTGAGTCCCTTTTTCATTTGCAATTCAGCAAGGAAAGTATTATAGAGCTCCACAAAATTTGGTAGAGTTCCAAGGAAAGAAAAAAAAATGGGAGGAGCTAAGAAAAAGTTTGAACCAACTTCAACTGCTCAATTGTTGGCATTGAGCAATATTGCGGCTCTATTTCAAAAAGTCGGGTGGCTAGAATTCATGAAAAAGTTTGAGGGGTATACAAAGCAGCTGGTAAAAGAATTTGTTGAGAATTTTGTAGACAAACAGACCATGGTGCGTGGAAAGCGATTCTAGGTAAGTCCAAAAATCATTTCCCGTCTTTCTAGTCTTGAAAAAAGAGGAATTGATTTGAATGAAACTACCAATGTTACCTATTAAAGGCTGGTAGAATTATTTCATAAGGAGGGGGAGCCTCAACCCATAATTACCATAAGTACTAGGGGAAAAAACAAAGGATTCCATAGAATATCTATTCTAGAACCCTGGAGAACTATTGTAGACTAGATAATCAAATATTTCACTTGTGAAGGACAAATAACTATGGTAGTGGGACCCCCTTTTTGCTTGCTAATTCATTTGCACCATGGAATTGAGGACCCTTCTCTTAGGGTTAATTTACTAGCCTTTTGTGTCATTTAGTTATTTCCATGATGGAAAAATACAAAGTTGGGATGGGGCCCCTCAAACATCATGGCCTTATACAGTTGATATGTAAGTATCATTTTCGCAAAAAGCTAGAAAAGAAGTGGCAAAAGTTTCTGCAAAAATTTGAAAAAGTAGAGTCTAAAAGACCACTTTAGGAGGGTGAGTCCTCTAAACAAAAAGAAAAATCTTTAGAAGAACCCTCCTCTAAGGCCTTGGGTGCTCCTGAATCCCAACAGATCTCAACGGCTCCTAGTGGCGATGCGCTAGAAACTTTGTCCAATGAGTTAGAGACCCCAAGACAAACAGGGGATGTGGAAATTGTGCACTCTGGAGAAGAAGAAGAGCCTCCTCACAAGAGGAAGAAGCGAAATAAAGTCACTTTTCAAACAACCCCTCCTCTATGGAGAAGTAAGAGGTTGTCTACAAGATCCAGTGAGACCGGACCCCATGACATAGGAAGTACTTCCAAGAAGAAAAAGGCGAGGACTCAAACAAGGGTAGTGGAAACTGAAAGTCAACCTGGTAATGAGGAAACAAGTGAACTAGAAAAGTAGGTTGATCAATCCCCTAAGGACGAGGAAAAGAGGACACCATCTCCAAAGGAGCAGGAGGAGGAAAAATTATAGTCACCACATTCTGTGGAAATTGAAGATGAACCTATGGGGGACTTTCTCCTTTTCTTGATATAATTGAAAATGTACCTGAAATTGAGGAAAATGCACCTCATACTGACATGGACATCCCCAATCCATCCTTCTCTGTGGACACAGGGGATGCAAAATTTGGTCAGAAAGAGGAGGAATTAGAAAAATTGAAAACAAAAATTGTTGAATTGAAATCCAAGTTACAGAGTAATGAAGAACACATCACCCAGCAACAAGAAGAAATTGAGGCACAAGCTGCAATTGTAGATAAAAGAGATCAAAAGATTGCAAAATTGACAATGCAGATGGAGAAAAAAGATAGACTCATTGAGTAGTTGCAGTACCAAATCCAACAATGGAATCAACAAAACAAGCAGCACATGGTTGATCTGTCTGAAAAAGCTAAGCATATTCAAGGTTTGAAAAACAATTTTATGCAATTATTTAATTCTTTTGAAGAAGAAAGAAATAGGCAGGAAATTGAATCGAATGCTTCTATGAGTAAGATTGTGGAATTAGAGTAGGATTTGCAAGAGAGTGACACTAAGAAAATAATGGAATCCAAGGAGACACAAACCGAACCTATTGTTTTAGAATGGTTCTAGGTATGCATCCCTCTATTATTAATGAAATGAACGGAGCAATGCTATTCTCCAAGGGATGTGGAATTTGAAAATAATATGTTGAGAAAGGAGTTAGTACTTCTAAAAGAATCATTTCATAAAGCATATAAGGGTAAACAAGATGCTTGTGAAATTGGTGAATTATTATTAGCTTGTAGAAGACCATCTAGGTTGTACTCTATGTTCCTTAATGAACAACTCCTAAGATGGAAGTTACTGAGAATTTGCCATAATCAGCCACATGACCCTGATGATAAAGAATTTATGAAGATATTTGTTGAGTCAACTCATGGATAGCAAGATTTATTATGTGAATTCTTTGTCCATAATTTGCTCCTAAAATAATATATAGATTTATTTGTTAATTTCTTTGTGGGAGAAGTCCAATTCAGATCATTCCTGTCCACAATGCGTAATCAACTTCACTGGTAAGATCTGTCAAGGGAGTATGCACATGCAGAGAAAATTGTTGGGTTGCAAATGAGATACCCCCATAGGAAGCCTTTATTTTTCAAGGCATAATTTTTGGGCATTCGACTTAGAGAGGGGATACAAAGCAAGTACAATAATAACCTTCGGTTGTGCTATGATCACTTTCAAGATTAAGGACCAAAGTTGATAGGGAAAGCTTGGCATGCATGTGAAGGATGGTATACCCATCTTCCTATGTATCTTAGGAAAAGAGAGCTAATATCACCTCTTAATATTAAGTGGTCCTACAGAAGGGTAGTAGCCTTGGCCAAAATCCTTGAAGAACTAAAGGTTAATTGGATTGGTATGATGTATAGACCTCCTTTACTTCTTTCACCACCCCTTCAACATATACCAATACAGTTTTACAAGATGGGTACAAAGGGTCACTTTTCATCAAGGATTTCTGAGGGAGCCAGAGGAACTGGATACAAAGGCGGATGATTTGTATTGTCTTAGATCTAAGTACGAGGAGATGACTAAGGGAAATGAAGGATAGGGAACACACCAGAGAGTAGGAGGACCTGCTTGGGCTTAGGAAGGGGAGGAAATGGTGAGGTAAAAATAACCTCATCAATATAATGGACTCAATACTTAACCTTACACCTTTCAGCCAACCTTACCCTACCAATTAATTATCTTTAGGATAAGTAATTGCTTTCTTTTTGTGAATAATCCTACAATCTTTATTTCTTGAAATTAGTCAAAATAAGCTAATTTGTGCTAACTTAATGGTTTAGTTTTTGAGTATTCCACAGGTCAACTTCCACCATCGGTTACCATTCTAGTCAAAGAGGTTTTAGCGCATATTTCAACACCATTGAAGGTGAGTAAATGGGTGTTGGAACTTCAAGAGCATACATTATGGACCGAGTTTTCATAGTTTATGTTATTTTCAGTTCTAAAGACTTTATGGCTCATGTCGAGCCTCTTTAATATTTAATGTCATGGGCTTTAAAGTCTATTAGTTATTGATAATTAGTTGAAGACTTTATCAACTAAAAAGTAGGATTTTGTTAGCTACTTTCATATAAAATGTAACTGTTGAAAATGATGAGTACATAAGAATATCGTTATGTTGCCACTATGTTTTCTAAGTTATACATTCATATGAATAAAATGAGTTTTTCCTGCCACTTTTGGAGTTACTAAATAATGTGAATGGAGTTATTTGAATGAATTAATTTAGAGTTACTAGTGCATGTGATCTGAGATAGGCATAGAAGCACCCGAGAGCTGGCCACTCGAGGGTTTTAGATTAGATAGATAAGTATTTTACTTCTAATTTTGTACTTTCTTTTAGTGGATAATAATTGAAATTGGAATTTATTTTCATATGTGTAATTATGTCAAGATCAATCCTGTAGGTTTTAGTTAAGTTCGTAGTCTTTGAATTTAGTGTCTGAAGTTTCGAAGCACCTTCCTTCAGTTGTTTCAGATTGTTAAATCATTTTTTGATAGCTGTTTTAGATTTTTATCTTTTGATTAGAACAATGTTTCCTAGTTTCTTTACAAGTTTTACTTCTTCGGAAATCTATACATTTCTGAGTTTAATCATTTACATGCTTTCTAGTTTAGTGGTTATGCTTTTTAGATTCATAGTTTATTGATTTCTAGTTTAGTTATTTCAAGCTTTCTAGATAGATGATTTATTTATTTCTAAGCTTAGTGGATTTTTAGTTTACAGTCTTATTTAGCTGCTTGGTATTTAGGAAACTTGAGAGAGGTAGTCGAGATGTCTTCTATTGTATATAGCCTTTGGACACTACCCGGTCAATATATGAATGTGTTTTTCAACTAAAGTGGACCTAACGACAACCTATCAAAGATCATAACCTTGGAGACTCCTCGACCTCTCAAGGAACCTTACCTTGATTGGTACATTGCAAATGCCTTCTATCAACACCATCAAGTCAATGGACATGATACCAAACGTTGTATACACCTGTGCCATGAGATACAAGAATGCGTCGAGAACGGTACTATTTGTCTCGATGGGAGTAAACAAAATACAAATAAGTCGGTGGTGAAAGCAAATAGTGAGTTGCAGATATACATGGACCCATTTCTGTCACATTTTTCCAACTTAATTATTGATCCCTCTGATTCTACCACTCAGCCTGAGGCATACGTTAACATGGTTACAGTTACTCCTTCATAGCCTGCGACCGACTTGTCGAATGTGACATTCACTCCACAGGATTTTTCCATGAATAACAAGCCCTCTCCCCTCTACATTCCCACTTGTCTCAATGGAAACATTATGACAGGGGTCTTAGTTGACCATGCAAGTTGAGTGAATGTCATTACAAAGGAGACATTATGGTTGAATTCACTACAAAAGGAGTATGATGAAACAATTTATACCATACGTACGAACGATGGCCTCTCTCAAGCCGTATGGCTCAATAACTCTTTTCATCCTCGTTGGACCTAGGACTATGAATACAACTTTTGATGTTATCCCATAATATGATTTGTTCAGGGTGAAGTTAGGCATACCTTGGCTAGCTTCCATGAACAAAATCGCTTTTGTCATTCATAAATGTCTTAAGTTCTCCCATGAAGTTGTTGTGCACATCATGCATGACACTAGATACCATCCATTGGTGTCCCGTGGGGGCTACTCATTGGATCATTTTTGGCCCACCTCGGTCGGTCTTCTTCCCCTAAGAATAGACTTACTTTATCAAAACTATGTGAAATATAAGACCAAGGGCAAAGGACAGTTGAATTTGACTCTTTAGGTAGTGCAATAGAAAAATGCCTCCTCTTCTCAAAAGGGAAAGGAGATGCCTGCCCGTCCTCAAGGTGCCTCTTTCGCTCCTCTTTCTGAAGAAGAGTTCTAGATGTTTACTCCTGGATTCTACACGAGAAGTTTGATGGTGCTTGCTTGGTGAAAGGCTAAGATTAGGATATCAGATCTTCCTATGGTGCCTCTTAGACCTTGTCCCTACCTGTATGGTAGAAGGAAGGGTCCCTACGGTGAATCCTCTATGTCTTAGCCTCCGTAGCCTCCTACCGCTCCTACTCCTAAAGCAGTGAATGGGAAGAGGCCCACCACCAAGGTGCTAGAGCTGACTCCCCTTTTTGTTCCTCAACCTCTCCCTCCTGCTCTCGTTTAGGAGTCTATCCCTCAGTTGAAGATTGCTGTGATGGAAACTCTTATGATTGATCAGGAGCCTTTTGTCCCTTCACAGCTCCTGGCCTCTAGCTCGAAGAGTCGTGGAAACTGTCTTACATGTGAGTGCAAGTGCCAATGAAAGGCTCTAGTGGTTGAGTAAGGTACTTTACAAAGAAAGGAAGTGGAGATGACCACCCATGTTGTAGGGCCTCCTGATGTGTCCTCCTCTCTCCTCCCCTCTACTTCCATTCAATTGAGTTTAGTCTCGTTTTTTGCTCCTGCTATGAGTGTAAGTGTGCTTGACCCAAAAAAGGTGCAAGTGTTTATTGCTCATTTGGCTGAGCCGCCCCTATTGATGTCCCTTCTAGACATCTTGCCATTCCCTAAACCCATGGACATGTTGAATACTTTAGTGGTGTTTTATGTGGTTTTCTCCTCCTCCTCTACACTTCTTACCTCGTCTGTGGGGAGTTCACATCCTCTGATGAAGCAAAAAGTAGAGGTTGGACCTTCTAGAAATGGAGGGCATAAGAGGATCCCACCTTCTCTGAAAGGTGGTCCTACACTAGCTTGTTATGTCCTAGTGATGGAGCAAGTTACGACTTCTCTTGAATTTGTCACTACCCTCAAGTTGCTTGGTGAGCCAAGCAGTGAATCTCTAGTGCCATCCTCCCCGTCCGTTGAGGTACGTCATGACACTTTTGGAAAGTGCATGTTTAACTCTCTAGACAAAGTTCTAGCCTTTTCAAAGATCTTCGTGAAATTGCTGACCATAGCTCCACAAGAGCTGAGCAGAGAAGACCTTGTAGCCTGGCCTTCTTCCTTAGCCCTTGTTGCAGGAGGGTCAGAAGCACCTCCCCTTAATATTCCATCATTGTAGGATCATCCTCCTTCCCCTTACAATGATCTATATTGGGAAGCAAATGACCTCTTGGTCGATGAGTGTTAGGGAGAGGCCCCTTCTTTATCTTTAGTTTAGAAGTGTGTGTGTTGTGATATGTTCTCCTATGCTTGTGTTATGTGTCCTTGGATGACTCTTGTCACCCTTGTTGGTACTTGGATATAGGAGTGATTTTTGTGTCGTAAACCTTCTTCTATTTGTATCATCATTCTTCCTCTATTATGTGTTTTGATTTTCAAAAAATTGGGGATGATGCAAAATGTTGGGGAATTTAGGCTTCCCTTCCATGTTGACCCATTTTTTTATTTTTACTTTGTCTTCTCATGCATTCTTCACATGGTCTAATATAGTAGGGGGTTGATGAAAATTCATTTATATACTATTATTATACTTATATATATTTATGAGTAGCTCTAACCCCAAAATATTAGATCACCCCTGTGTCTCTTGTTCGTGATATTTCTCTTCACTCTTTTATCTTTCTTTCTTATTTGCTTGAGTTGTCCCTTGTATGTGTGACAATGTTCTTTTCACAATTTTTTAATTTTTCAAAAACACATTTGTTTCCAACGAATCTTTTCTCGAAAATCCTTGAAAGCTTTTTCAAAGATTGCATTCTCGACCTGGACCCCTAATGGAATATGTTTCCTTCATCATGGGTTCACAAACAAAGAACTTGAGAACTCTCCTCTGAGGTGGGAGCAACTTATCCTGTGAGAGAAGCCTTGACCTTCCCCCACGAGGGGGCATCTTCTTCCTTTTGAATTCCTTGATGAAGTGAACATATTTCAAAAGGATTCCTTGATGATGAATTGATTTGAGAAAAAAATGTCTCTTTTACACTTTCAAACAACATGTCTCTTGAGTGGACCCCTCTTCTTTTAAAGGGTTCCCAAGGAATGCCTTTGAAAGCCTTTCAATTTGTTGACTATTTGCTTGTTTTCATGTGTGGTTGCTTCTTATTTCTTGACATGTTTTATCTATGGATTAACATGTCACTTTGTAGGATCACCTGTGAAGCCACTTTCCAGTCCGACTTTGTGGAGTCCCCCCTTCATTAGGCTTCCTTCATGAGAGAGAACTTGGGGGTTGCCTTCTTGCAATTTTGGGAGCCTGTAAAATGCTTTCATCCTATGGGATTTGTCCATCATTGGTCCAAGGGCCTTTGGTGTACCTTGTGCAACTTCATAGTTCTATAGGGCTATGGAGTCTTTTTGTTCGAAACTCTCTAAAGAGAGTTCCTGTGGAGTCCTTTGTCTGCCTTGCACTTTTGAGTTCGCTAGATCACAATATGCTTCCTCGACGGTTCATGTATACATTTGTAACCCTACTAACTCTTTGATCTACTTTACCGAATGCTCATCAATATATGCGCTCGCTAAAGTGGGGGAAAAATATATAGGAGCGAATTTGCACCCCTTTAAGAAAATTCCCCTTTCACACACCCTCACCTTAGAAAATCAAATACGAAGGTGAAATTCCACATCATTCACCTTCTTTCCATCTACTTGGCATTTATCTTGTGCGTCGATGAGAGAATATTTGTCAAGGATGAAATTATGGCATGCAAACATCTGCATGGTGTGCTGTCATCCCTGACAAATTCCTACGTCTAAAGTTGGCAGAGGTGTTACACACCCGATTGGGGCTGAATTGTAACGTCCCTCTTCAATCAACCGACCCAAAAATTCCTTGTTCCTTCTCATCCCACCTTCAAAAAGCATCCATTCTCACTTCATTTCACTCTAGGCATTCACATTCAATCTCTCAAGAAAATTCATAGCATTCTAGCATTCCATTGCAACAACTTTGAAGCTCCATCAACTCCACATTGCAAGTGTGAGGAAATCCATAAAAGTGTGGGCTTGGAGTCTCGCGAGACCTCCCTTCATCATTGTTGCAGCTGTAGTGACTATGAATAAATATTGAACAAGCTCCCTTCGGGTATATTTTTGCTCTAAGTATCGGCTCGTGCCTCACAAATAAGCCACTCGGCCTTTTTGTCAAAATCTGCTACCCCCTCCATGTGTCTGTTATGCGCTCCCCAGAGGTTTCCTTTCCTTTGCATTTCGGGAATCCCCACTATGCTTCCACGTGTCGTAGCTATAGGCCATTTTGATTGTTCATTTTTGGCTTCATCGGACCCTGCTCAAGTGCCAGGTAGCTCTCATTCCAAAAGAAATTTGGCAGGCCCCATGATCGGTGTATACGATGCTCTTTTGCTACATGTCTGCTCTACGCAAGCTTTCGGAAAAAGGATGAAATAACGACCGTGGGCAGTGAAATGATGCCACGCATCTCTTCTACGCACACTACTTCAATGCCAAGGATGAAGTGAACCACAAGCTACAACTTATGCCACGTGTTTTAACCACCTGCCTCAAAGGGAAACACTTGCCTACACGAGGATTTGTTGGACCACTGCCATCATTTTCAGAGGATGCACCTGGACTAGAGTGAACAAATGCTTTGGATTGAAGTCTTTTTGTTGCAACGGTCGAAAGAAATCTTTGATTCTGCATCATTGCCAAAGATTTTCAAATCTTTTCTGTTACTACTCTCTGAGGCGGTGGGAGTTTTTAGCTATATATACTTCTCTTTGTTTTGAGAGAATGGTCCAGATTTTGAAGGAACAATAATTTTAGAAAAAGACACCAGAACTTTATTACTGTTTTGTTTTTATTGCAAAAGACTTTCAGATTGTGCCAATTGTTTGACCTTTCTGTTCTTTTATGCTATTTGATTAAACTTTAAACTGTGCTGTTATTGTCTGGATATTTCATTTGAGAACTTCTATATATATTGAATGCAAGTTTGCTGATCTAGATCATGTCTTATGACTCTTCTTGGCAGTAGGAATGTATGCAATGTTATTTTATGTCAATGAATGGATTATCTATACTTTAATCTTTAGTTTCTGCCTTTCTAGAACATTATAAATACCAATCGGGCCCTTAGATCTATGATTTATCATGCCTATCATTAAGTCTTAGCACATCGCCTTGGGTTAGACTTTATTTTATTATATATGTTTCCTTTTCCCTTTCCAAATCCCCATTATAGAAGAATCCAACTTCTTTAAAAATATGGAGGTCACTCAGTTTAGCGCAAAAGGTCCCCCATAAACTAAGTTTCCCATAAGACACTGTTACCTTGTCAATTTTTGGCATCAACAGTTTGTTCTTTTTCTGGCACGCCTGGTGGGATAAAGCTTAAATGAATTTTCATTTTAGAAGGGTGTATGAGCCATCGACCTGTAACTAGATCCTAAATCACAAACAACCCCAGTTTACTAGTACCGCCACTATGAATAGTGTAGGCCGCAAGTCAGTTGGTAACTGTTCTGCTCCTGCCACCTGTTCCTCTAACCATGATGCCAGCCGCCAACAAAAATTACATGGCATGGGATGCTGGAAGTCCCCTAGTAGCTCCTATAGCACCCACTGTCTGGGGTGCTATCTCAGTCTCAGCTATGAAAGCTATACCCAAATTTACCGAAGATGACTCAAGAACACTCGCAAAACATCTGCAAGATGTGGTAGATGTGTGTCCGGTGCATGGGATCACTACACAAAACGTAGCTCTAAGGCTCCTCGCCGCATCTTTCAAAGGCATGGCACTAGATTGGTACCAAACACTACCACCTAGCACTATCTGCACCTAGGAAAAACTCGAAGATCCATTTTATGAGAGATTTTCAAATGACGGAGATCGCTTCTCACTGTACCATCAACTATCTGTCATAAAACGAGCTCTCAAAGAGGCTATGATGGACTTTAATGCCCAATTCCACACAAACTGGTAGAGGATCCCTGTTGCTATATGCCCGAATCCTGAGTTGGCATTCATATTTTATCTGAAGTCCATCAACCTCGACATTTCTATGATGATCAAGTCTTTGGGAGGAGCTACTCTGCCAGATGCTTACAGTGTTGCCGTTAAAGCCAATAATCATTTGATAGATTGCAGAAAGTTGCCTCCTCAGCCCATCATGCCAATATTTCCTAAAATATTGATGCCCACACAGGAAGTCACGTCGACAAGTGCACCCGCACCTCCCCAGTCAATGTACACATATGTGGTAGCGCAACAAAATGTTGCCTCTACATCCGGTTCTCCCAAGGATGAAATGAGCGATCTTAAAGAAATGTTGTAGACTATGGAAAATGATATAACCACCCTCAAGCGGAACCAATCAATGCCTCTGAAGCCTGGCTATCAGAATTATCAAGCCAAACGGTCTTCATATCAGCAGAATTAGTACCAAGGTGGTCCCCGCACTAATCCACTAGCTCTAACAGCCAACCAAATAGTGTCAGTACCTACTCTGTTGATGAGTGCTTCACCAAGCTCAAGTAGGGAATTCACCGCGGGATAGAATAACCTCATTGATGATATCAATCCATGGTGTTTCCCTTGCAGTGATGTGCATATGCCCTAGAACTGTCCACATGGCAACTTACAACAAAAGGTGGCA
Organism: Sequoia sempervirens; assembly: GCA_007258455.2. Taxonomy (NCBI): domain Eukaryota; kingdom Viridiplantae; phylum Streptophyta; class Pinopsida; order Cupressales; family Cupressaceae; genus Sequoia; species Sequoia sempervirens. The sequence continues at coordinate 300,944,805 of VDFB02105785.1, forward strand.
GAGCAACGTAGCCAAGGCTTGATGTCAGACCATGGATTATATGTATATGCCTCACCACAAATGGAGAGTGCAGTTCTTACCACTCAAATGCAAGGGATGTCTCTAGAACAAGAATCTGACATCACTCCTGATCACGCGCTCTTCTCATGGATGGAAGAAGAAGAAACGATGTTTACTAATGATATGTCCATATCCAAAACACCGCAAATGCAATTCGACTATAATAATTGATTAAATAGGAGATTTACCGACGAATCAGTTGCTCCACAACTAGCCAGTCTGCAACCTAAAGGTGCTTCCGATCAGATATCTTTCACTTCCACTACGCTGACGCAATATTAACTGTGGAAGGAAATTATCATAACGAAAGCAAAGGAGCATAAACCTCCAAGTTTACCACCTTTTAACATGGTGGAACAATTGAAGAAATCATCCGCTAATGTGTCTCTATGGGACATTCTAGCTATCCCGGAGTAGAAGACACTATTACAGAAGGCACTTCAAGCAGAGATCAGCGCAGCGCCAACAAAGCAATTAGCTAATGCAAAGGCTATTAATCAACTATCTCCTGCTAAAATCCTTACAAACAACACAAAGGAATCACTTGCCGAAGTCAGAGATAAGTTGAAGCCTCAACCCTTCTTCTTAACTCTCATTATAGGGAAGAATTTGTTGCACAATGCTATTATTGATTTTGGTGCTAGCACCATGGTTATGCCAAAAAAAATAGCTAAAGCTTTAGGACTCAGCTATGAACCTATGAAAAGGGGAGTAATTCAGCTTGATGGGAACAAAGTTGAAACTGTAGGTATGATCAAGGCACTTCCTTTAACTCTATTTGCTTTCCCTAGTATCACTGTGCCACAAGACACTGTGATCATAGATGTTCCTCCCATGTTTGACCTCTGTCTATCTCGAGAATTTACTTCAAGGGTGGGTGGATACCTGTCCTTGGATTGGCCACATCTGATTCTCAGAACCAAGCATGACGCAAAAATGAAGATAGAATCAGAAGCGTTACATTTTGAACATGTAGCGGATGAAGCCATGATCAATTTTGAAGCCGCGCATACCTCTATCACCAAGCAAGAAATATATTGTGTTGAATTACTAGAGGAGGAAAAGGTGACCGGATACCTAAATGATCAAGAGGATGCTTTGTTAAGTGAACACATGGACAGTGACCCTTTCAGCAATTACCATGCTACAAGATTGGGCACCTATGTAATCTATGATGAAGACCAAGTGCTCCCGAAGGTTGCCAAAGAGTTTGAAGGTGGTCAAGCACCTGAGCTATGGATGTTGTACTTTGATAGGGCAAGATGCATAGTAGGCGCCAAAGTGGGGATATGTTTGATATCCCCACAAAATGAAAAGATACTAAGGTCTTTTCGCTTCCAGTTTGCTTGTTTGAACAATGACGTCAAATATGAAGAATTAGTTCAGGGTTTAATCCTTGTGGAGTGAATGGGCATTAAGTAATTAATGGTGTTCAGAGATTTTCAACTGGTGGTCAACCAAGTCCCAGGAATTTTCGCGGCAAGGAATGTCCACATGAGATTCTATCGGCATCGAGTCTGAAACCTACTTGAGGGTTTCAAAACCTTCAACATTCAAACTATTTCTCGAAACCAAAATGACGACGTGGATCACATGGCAGCAATTGGATCCCAATTTGATCCAACTTCTAACCTTATACATAATAAACACTTTGTATGGGTAATAGTCCGACTAGTGGTTCTTGATAATTATCAAAGTTGGCAGGTGTTTGAAAGTAATGAACATATTGCTTTGTTCATCCAACAGTCGAGGGAGTTCGCCGATCAGATCCAACCAAAGATTGCAGAGGCTTATGAAGGACAAATCATTCAGCTCAAATCTAACAAGCTTCCAAAAGGATTGGTTACTCTCGAAAACCTTTTTGATTGTGATGATGCAAGAAATGATAGACGAAAGTTTGTGGCAGACAAAAATGACTATATAGACCTTCGGGTCTCAGACGACAGAAACCTTTGAGTTGGGAAAGATGTCTCGCACCATGATAAAGAAAGGATCATCAATTTCTGTAATAAATATGAAGGAGTAGTGACCTGGTCCTATGATGACCTAAAGGGATATGATCTTGACATCATCCAACACATGATTGAGCTGAAAAAAGGTGCAAAACCAGTCCGAAAAAAGCAGAGGCTAGTAAACCCCAAAATTGAAGCACTAATGGCACAAGAGCTAACCAAGTTAATCGAGTCATGGATTATCTTCTCAATCAAGCATAACACGTGGGTATCCAATCTGGTCTCTGTCTGAAAGAAGAATGGAGATATCCACTTGTGTGTAGACTTCCGAGACCTAAACAGAGCATCCCTGAAGGATCATTATCTACTTCCTTCTATGGAGACAATCCTGCAAACAACAACAGGATCAAAAATGTTTCCTTTGCTTGATGGCTTCTTTGGTTATAATCAGATTTGAGTCAAAGAAGAGGATCAACATAAGACTGCGTTCACTACAAAGTGGGGAACATTTGCATACGCTAAAATGCCTTTTGGTTTATCTAATGCAGGGGCAACATTCTAGCGGGTAATGGACATCGCTTTCAGTGAGTTGATCAATAAGATTATCCTAATTTATTTAGATGATCTTACTATGTTTTCTAAGTCTAAGGATGATCATTTTGATCACTTAGAAATGGTTTTTCATAAATGCCAAGATTTTGGGGTTTCCCTGAATCCAAAAAAATGTGTATTCAAAGTGCCGCAAGGCAAGCTATTGGGACACAGTGTCCAAAGAAGGAGTTCCAATCGACCCCGACCAAGTGAAAGCCATCTAGGAACTTCCCCTTTCAGTTAACAAAAAAAGGTGTTCAGTCCTTCCTGGGCAAGGTAAATTTTGTTAGCAAGTTTATTTCTGACTTTGCGGGAACTATTAAGCCAATCACCTTGATGCTTAAAAAGGATCAAGCATTCAAGTGGACAAAGGAAGCCTGAGAACCCTTTGAAAAGGTTAAGGATACCATTTTCTCAGCTCCGTTACTAGTTAATCCAGACTTATCTAAGGATTTTATAATGTATGCGTTTAGTAGCAAGTCCAATATTGCTACTGTCTTAAATCAAAAGGATAATGAAGGAAAATGAGAACATCCGGTGGCATTTTACTCTTGGACCTTGAAGGAATATGAGACAAATTATAATTTCGTTGGAAGGCAAGCCTTTGCAATAGTAAAGGGACTTAAAAAATTCCACTATGTAATTTCCTACAACAAAGTGATTGTCTATGTCACACATTCTAGTGTGCACGAGTATATCATGGAGGGAGAAATCACAGAAAAAAGAGCTAATTGAAGCACCAAGATCCTTGAATATGACATTGAGGTCAAACCCACTAAAACTGTTTGTGGAAGAGGACTGTACGAATACATGGCGCATGACGAAGAGATACCCGTTGAAGAAGAGCAACTGGAGCTTGTTCTGATAAATGAGCCAGGGTCTGAGGGTTGTTGGCTAATAGATAGAGTCAGGTTTATGCAAACAGGAAAGTATTCCCCAGGTCTTTCCTCCCAAAAGAGGAGATATTATCAGCTGTAGAATTACGGATATGCGCTGGTGGAAGGGGTCCTTTTCAAAAGAAATTCCAATGGTCTCCTCCTGCGATGTGTTATTGCAGAGCAAGCGAAGAGAATCCTCGACACTTTCCACAAAAATGCTACAAGCGTACACTTCTCCGCTAAGACCACTGCCATCAAAATCATGTGTGTAGGTTACTATTGGCCCACACTTTTCAATGACTCTCATGCCTTGGTGAAATCTTGCAAGGAATGCCAGTTCTTTATAGGCAGAAGGAAGAATTATGCAATGCCTCTCAACCCTATAATGGCAGATGAACCATTTACACAATGGGGCTTGGACTTCATTGGGATGATTAATCCCACTTCCAGTGCTGAGCACAAGTGGATTCTGACCGCTACAAATTACTTCACAAGATGGATAGAAGTTGTTCCACTTAAAAATGCAACAGAGGTAGAGAGTGGATTTCCTTGAAGAGCTGGTGACAAGGTTCGATCCCCCGAAGACTATCATTTCTGATAATGCCAGAGCTTTCCTAGGCGCAAAGGTATGTCACTTTGCATTAACAAATGGCATATTCCTTAAGATATCATCAAATTATTACCTGTAGGGAAACGACCTAGTGGAGTCAATGAATAAGAACCTTGTCTGACTCCTTAAAAAAATTGGTCCAGAGCACCAGAGAGAATGGCACAAAAACCTCCGAGCGACGCTTTGGACATACCGCATAACTCCTAAGCAAGTCCTTAAGACTTTTCCTTATGAGTTGGTATATGGGAAAGAGGCATTGTTGCCTATATCTATGGAGATTCCAGTGCTTCAACTGTTGAAATCCCTCAAGATAGAGATTAATTCGGGTTTCGGCATATCTAGAGCCGAGTAAAAATTACGAAGAATTCAAAACTTGTAGAAGCTTTCATTTAAAGGAAAAATCTCAAAGAGTTCATCACAGCAAATTCAGGAGGAGATTGACCAACACTTGCTTGGTGCTATACGGTCATCAAAAGATGTGTATGTCTATGAAGATTTATCATATGCTATGCCTAGTATACCAGGCAAGCCGAAGAAGACAAATACAATACAGCTGGATAGGCCCAAAGATTATAGAAACCAGAAAAGGGTTGAGGAGGAATGGGATAATATTCATGACCCACGCCTTACAAAAAACCCTAAATCTTTAAGAGAAGCAGCCTGTGCAAGAATGAAGTCATCTAAGGGAGCCATATCGACAATAAAGAAGGTATGGTACAGCGGGCTTCTGCAATACATGGTCCCGCTGGTACATTATTGCCCAGAAATAGTTGATGTCGCCATTCAACGCTATAACCCAAACACCCACTGCATCGAGGGCTGAACCTTAAGTGCTCACATCAGCCCACAAACCATTTGGAGCATGCTATGTATCCCAGACCCAAGTACTAGAATGGATCGAATTGAGTCCTTCTCTCCTGCTAAAGGATAAAATATGTGGAAAGAGCTCAAATTTCCTGATGGAGGAAATTGGTAAGAAGGGAATCCCAGGAACCAAGCTACTGAGTGTCTCGTTGCCGCACAATTCATTTCCCGAAGACATGCGGGATGCCTTGTCAATGCTAGCGTTTGTGTGCGACCGAAACTCCAATGAGATGGTGGAAACCTTTCAACTAGGGTCGGCTTTCCAATTCCACAAACAACATAATATCTTCTGGTATGATTTTGCCGAATTCCTAGTGGAGGAAATGATACGACAAATAGAAATTTACTTAGTGGAGGGAAAGTTTAGATTTCTCTCCTTCTTGGTTCACATGTTCCTGCATCAAAACCCTAATTTCTTTGGCAGATATTTTGAATTGTTGATTTTTGATGAGAAGCAAAAGAGGAAGCTAGTATCCACATGGACACCCTTTCTTTCCATGACATATGATTACTATACATTTTTAGATTATTTTATAACTCCAGTCTTGCAAGATTTACAAGGAAGAGGTGACATAGTCCAGCTCAACATAGATTAGACCAGATATATGCAGAGTTTCACTCCCGCTTGTGACTAGTTCTTTGGAGTGGATTTTATAATTCTCTGGATGCGTGGCTTCATCGGTCAACCTTTCCTACTCTCAGCCTACATCACAAATAGGGTGCTCACACTTGAAATGTATCAGCAAGGATGTATCATTGATTATACCTTCTACAGTAGCCAAAGTGTCAAGAGGAAAGGATTCTTCACTTGTCCGAAGAATTTCAAAACAGTAACTCTGGTAAAGAAGCAATCAAACCAGCTATTGCAGGATAAACTAACTCATTTAGGGTTTGTTTTGGTATGTGATAAATGGGATTACAACCCTTTCAATGACCTACCGCAGTTGCAGATGAAGGTTACTCATGTTCCTCGACCCTACTGGGAAAAGAGGCGCAACCTGCGGGCGGACAAGGGTGAAAATTTTGTTGAACTAGTGTGTGTTCCCACACATGATAACAGAGAGCCATGGCACAAGTTTTACTTTATTGTGGTGGTGGCTAAAGATAGTGTCCAGATGGAACACACCATGTACAACAAATTGTGAAAGGTTGAGGAATGGAATAATGAGAAGATAGAAGCTTTCTAGAAATATCGCCAAAAAACAAGGCAATTGGATGCCCCTTATGAAATCTTGAAGGAGGACAAAGAATTTGAAAAATGGTGGGATGAGGAGCATCCCAGCCTCAACTCTAGCGCCAATAAAGGTAATGACCCAGAAGATGAGTCTGAAGAACAAGAAGAAGAAGCAGTGACTTTTGCATCCTCCGCACCGCCAGAGAAAAGCTTTGGACAACCCGCCTATGTAGCCAAAAGTGTGAGGTTTAATGTATTGAGAGCTTCACATACACTCACTTGGGCCTCTAAGGGAGCCAAAGTACCACAAAAAGAACTGGCAGTAACTATCGAGGCTAGGGAAACCCCGCCCGCAAAGCAGTAGCGTATGGAGGCAATTATTAAAGAGTTCGCAAGAACCCGCAAGAAGACAAGTGCTTGCAGCTAGCCAGGAGCCCGAAGAAGGGGAGGAGTTGCTAATGAATCAAGAGTCGCCATTGACCAGTCAACAGGTAAATTTTGATCCTTCTTCTCTTGCTTCTCAATCCTTGGTATCATCTACTATCTCTACGGCAATCCCTGCCATGAGTGTTGGCCCTTCGTTTCCCACCTTTGATCCAACGCATGCGGGAGGTTTCGCCTAGTTCTCACAGGTCACCCACCCACCTTTACTCCTCAATGAACCCTTACGCCACCTATTGCCGCTCAAGCCCTCCTTTCCTCACTTTCTGAATGTGTACCCTCTGCTGGCACCCCTACTTCCATTATCGCTACAAATCCTCCTCTTCCGTCATAGAAAACTGACTCCAAGATGACAACTCCTTCATCGTTCCAACCCATGAGTCCTCCCGCCAGTTCACCAATTGAGTTGTGGCAAGCCCTTCTGCTGGTTCTCAAACTAAGCTTTGGAATGTGCCCCCTTCTTGCAAACTGTCACTCCAAAAAAAGCAAATGCCCTGGCATATCAAAATTACCTATCCATATGCCCTACCTTCTGGTGCTCCTTTCATAGGCAGGCTAGTCTCGTTGCCAACCCAATTCATGGCATAGATTGACTTCAGAAAGGAAGTACGCACAAATAGAATGCAAAAGTGCAAGGAAAAGGATGGTAATACGCCTGTTGAGCCAAAAATTCAAACTCTCTATGATGAGACCCAACAAGAGTTGAAGTTTGCAACCATGTACCCGACAGTAACCAAGCCACAGGGGGAGATGCATCCAAAAGACTATAAAATATATGCAGTAGGGCTTGACATGAAGGTGGCTCGACCATAGGATAAGATTGAGCTTATGGAGGAAACACAACAAGTGGTCACCTCCGACTTCCTTAAAATTGGTTGCTAGCTGAAGAAAAGAGATGAGCAGCTGAAATCAATAAAGGAAAATGCTAGTTTTTTAGAGAAAAAAGGAGAAATCCCTAGAAGCAGATGTTGCACATTTGATAGAAAGGGTGCTCGTAGTTGAGAATGAAAGGAACAAACTTTAGGGAGAGCTTATGAGGGTTTAGACTATCGACCCTGCTATGGTTAATGAGCTGCGTACTAAAAATCTGGAGGCGTAGCAGAATTTTCAGCTAAGGAACGAGGAGCTGGAGTGGCGTCACATTGAATATGATCAAGGGATAACATAAAATAATGAGGCTTTAGAGTATCAACAAGCTCAATATGAGCAAAATTTATAGGAGAAAGATGTCGAGTTTGAGGGCCAAAAGGCCCAATTAGAAAAAAGAACTTCAGGAGACAAAGTCCACTCTTGACATGCATTTGGAAAACCACTCCTGAGTCGAAGAAAATTGGCATAAAGAAATGAGCAGCTACGGGGAGCAATTGGCGTCCGAAAAAAGAAAAAGTGCAAAATTGGCCAAGGTCATTAAATCAAAGGACGCAAAGATCGCTTCTCTTAAAAGCTCGCTCGTGTCCTCACCTGCGCAGTCGGATCTTATTCCATTGGTTAGGCAGTTGTATATTTCTCATTGGGAAAAGATTAAAACTTTTTTCCTATCACTACAACCCACACTCTAGTTCATTGCCAAAGCATCAAGACTGAGCCAGGAGGCTCATGGTACAATTGAGCAATTCCCATAGCTTATCTTGGAAAAGGTGCCAGAAGCAAAGGATCTGCTCACCAAGCTATATTTAGTCTCTGATGAAGACCTCACCAAGGCAGGAATTGAAGATCAAAATATTGCTACCTAGACGACAAACAAGTTTATCCGTTGCCACTATGCCTTCCAGCGCACTAAAGTGACTACTGCTACTCTGAACAAGACAATAGACAACATGCGGGAGAGTTTCTCCAAGTTAAATGAGATGGGTCTACCGTCTTCGTTCCTTGAAGATGGCTCTATTGCTATGGCTGAGCAAATCACGAAAATAATAGAGGAGAAGGAAAATGACCCTGATGTTTTCTAGACTTTCAACCATCTTCCTACTATAGTGAACATTGAAGGAGTCATTCATCCTCTTGCGCAGCTACTGTTCCATTGTGAAGTAGAGGTCGGTTCACCTGATGCGCTGCCTCATAAGGAAATGACCGACCTAGGCAGAGCACAGGAGAGTTTGCGCAACATAGTCAAGCCATTCGAGGATGATTGGTTGCCCCTGTAGGTGATTCTTTCCAATCTCTGATTTCGTCACCTGGTGAATGGCACTCTAGTCTGTAAACCAAAGAATTTTTGGGTTCTCTGTTCCTTAAGTGAAACGCCCTTGGTATCACCAAAAGTTGTGAATAAATATTCAACAAGATCCTTTCGAGTATATTTTTGTTGTAAGTATTAGCCTGTGCCTCACAAATAAGCCACTCAGCCTTTTTTGTCAAAATATGTTGCCCCCTCCACGTGTCTGCTTTGCGCTTCCTAAAGGTTTCCTTTCCTTCACATTCGAGAATCCCCGCTATGCTTCCACGTGTGGTAGCTGCGGGCCATTTTGATCATTCCTTTTTTGCTTCCTCATCGGGCCCCGCTCGAGTGCCACATAGCTCTCATTCCAAAAGAAATTTGGCAGGCCCCACGATTGGTGTCTGCAATGCACTTTTGCTACATGTCTACTCTACGCAAGCTTTCAGCAAAAGGATGAAATAACGACTGTGGGCAGAGAAATGCTGCCACATGTCTCTTTTGCGCACACTACTTTAGCGTTGAGGATGAAGTGAACCACAAGTTGCGACTTCTGCCACGTGTTTTAACTGCCTACCTCAAAGGGCAACACTTGTCTACATGAGGCTCTATTAGACCACTGCCATCATTAGCAGAGGATACACCTGGATTAGAGTGACTAGATGCTTTGGCTTGAAGTCTTTCTATTGCAACGACCAAAAGGAATCTTTGATTCTGCATCATTGCCAAAGATTTTCAAATCTTTTTTGTTATTGCTCTCCGAGGTGGTGGGAGTTTTCAGCTATATATATTTCTCTCTGTTTTGAGAGAAGGGTCTGGATTTTGAAGGAACACTAATTTTAGGAGAAGACACCAAGCCTTTATTACTATTTTTTTATTGCAAAATACTTTCAGACTGTGCCAATTGTTCAACCTTTCTGTTCTTTTATGCTATTTGATTAAAATTTAAACTGTGCTACTATTGTCTGGATATTTCATTTGAGAACTTCTATATATATTGAATGCAAGTTTGCTGATCTAGATCATGTCTTATGACTCTTCTTGGTAGTAGGAATGTATGCAATGTTATTTTATGTCAATGAATGAATTATCTATAATTTAATTTTCAATTTATGCGTTTCTGAAACATTATAAATACCAATAGGGCCCTTAGATCTATGATTTATCGTGCTTATCATTAATTCTTGGCGCATCGCCATAGGTTAGACTTTATTTTATTATATATGTTTCCTTTTCCCTTTCCAAATCCCCATTATAGAAAAAGTCGACTTCTTTAAAAATCTGGAGGTCACTCAGTTTAGTGCAAAAGGTCCCCCATAAACTAAGTTTCCCATAAGACACTATTACCTTGTCAATTTTTGCATCAACAATCTCAAATAATAAGGAATGACGAAAAATCCCAATCCCAAAAAATGAGCACATCATCATCATGCATTCATCATCTTGCATTTCTCATCACCATCTCTAATAAAGTCTCAGTGGATCATAGACTTGTTGATAAATCAACGGTCGATTATTCTTGTTTCTTCTATCTTCTCTTTGTACTAACCTGGTATCGTGATAGTTAACAAAAACATCATCAATGCACCCATACTGCATCCACAAATCATCAACATACATGCATATCATAATCATAACATATCACATCATCCATCTTGCATTATCATTTAAGTTATGACGAATAATATAGATTTTCTATTCCAAGCATCTTAAATTGTTGCATCACATATCATTAACATACATTGCATATCATATCATAAGCATAAAAAATTCCGTTATCCATCCATATGTCCATATGCATCCATGATCATCTCATAAAATTGCATAGAAAATAAACAAACAAAAATGCATCACATTTGCATACCTAATCATAGCATAACATCTCATATCATCGCATATCCCATAAGCATAAATAAAGTGCATCCACACATGATAACATATAAGCATGTCGCATCTCATATCAAATGCATCCATACATGTAAGCATGAAATAAGGTGAACACATCATATCGAATCTGTATCTGTATCATATAGATATTAAAAAATGAATGTCATGGTATAATATCTAGATTAGTTTATGTATATCGATCATAAATACAATATCCACGAGGCTATAAAAAAGGAGCCCATGAATGCATATCTATGTGAAAGAATGGGGCAACTAAATTCAAAAAGTGTCTATACAAAATCAAGCTAGCCCTAATGGTTGCTCCCATCTTTGACTTGCCTCTCTGGTTGATCCTCAGCCCTGGGTTGTGCATCGCTCCGTTGCGAATAATCAAGCTATCTCAGTGGCGTTGGCACATCTCTATGATAATGCATCCTATAATAGGCTTCCTCAGTCACAACCTCTCTGTACAATCTCATGGTTACAGTCTTGCCCTGGGTAGTTGATGTAAGGGCCTCTAACTACTGCCATCACCTAATCTCCTAGTCCCTCTCAGCAGTCACAACATGTACCTGCTTCTTGGCATGGTCCCTCTTTGTTGTGATGGCAACAACCTGCTGCCTAGCTTGGTCCTGCTCAACAATGATCACCAAAATCTGCTAGTGGGCCTAATCCCGCTCACCTGTGAGAAAATGCACCTGTTGTTGTAGTTATTGAATTTGAATATCTCTAGCATTAGGTGGTGGTGGCTATACAGGCTGCTACTGAATGGGATGCTGCTAACCAACATGCTATTGAGAGGGCTACTGTACAATTGGTGGAGCACCAAGAATCTATCCATCTTGGTCGTCCTAGCCACCTTATCCCTGTCCCTATCCTCTACCCCTGCCTACTCCTCTCCCTTTAGGTCTCCCTTGCAAAGAATCATCCGTTGGATTTTTCAACCTCCAGGGTGGTGTAAACCATGCATCATAAGCAGGTGATGAGGCCTTCTAAGGACCTCATATATTTTCTAAATTTAACACTTGATACTTTATGTTTGGATTAAGAACTTATGATATTATCTTTTATATACTTCAAATATGAACTTAATTATGCATAAGAACTTATAATATGAATGTTTTATATAAATGCTTATTTATGTTAAATGCATGATTAAAATGGTATTTAATGTGTGATTGTTTCATGACGATGTGTATTTAATGCATAACTGAAAGAAGCATTTATTTATCAGAATCAAATGCTAACCGGTTACTATTCAAATGAGATGGGTGGATAACTTTTCATGATTCAACATCTTCAACTGAGTTACCTGTCAACCAAACAACAGTTCCAGCTAAGCACGTGTTCCAACTTTGAAGTTCTGTTCAACATCAACAGAAGATGATCATGCGATCTCCATGATTGTTTTCCTTGTGCTCTAGAATATCTTTAATAGACTGGAGTTAGTTTAATTTCCCGCTTTCCCCTATTTTCAAATAAGAGAAGGATATTTATATCCAGTCTCAAGTTAGTTCAACAATAGATTGTATTAGTTTTTGTTTTTCATTTCTTAGTTCTTCACTAAAACTTTGTACTTTCGTCCCTCTTTGGGAAAATTTGATGGAATAAAAGAAGAAGTTGATCATATTTGTGCTAAGATCCCTCCAGAGGTAGAGCAGGGCCCGCTCTTCCAAAGGAAGGTGATCCGATTAGTTAAATAGCTCATCTTCATTCTTGCTTTAAATTGAAATCGTTTCATCAATTTAATGTTAGAATAAATCTCAAATCTATCATTGAAATCTTATTTGAATTATTGTGTTAATTAAATAGAGTCCTTTTATTTTACTTTCTCGTTAATTAGATTGCAGATAAGATAGTTAATTCAACATTGATAAATGATTATGTTCTTAATGGAATATGAGCATAGCAAGAATTATTACTCATTAGATTGGACAAATGAGAATTGGAGTAGTTTGTTTTTAAAATTAGATTTAAATTCTATCAATTAGTTAGATCTTGAATTTGAGTAAATGTTAGATTCTTAATTTGCTGCAAATTAGATTAAGTTAATCCTCCATCCTCACGATCTGATTTAGCTTGGAATATGACCTATCTCTGCACATTTTCTATTTTGAAGTAATTTTGGTTTAAAGCTTTAGAATAAGTTAAGTAAGAAACAAGTTAGAAGAATAACATAGAGCCACTTCCAATAAAGAAGGAACAACTTTGAACCACTCCTGACAAAGCAGACCCACAACAAACCCCCCCAAAAACTGATCCAACTCTTACTATAGATAGCTTTAGACACCCCTAGGTTGACAAATAAAGATTAAATGATTAGGGAATTGTGACAACAACGACTCCTATCCATTAGCAGATGAAATCTACGTGACTGCTTGACCCTGGTCATAGGCCCATGGATGAGCTACCAATTGTCTGAAACCCTCCACTACCTCTAGAGCTAGAATAATGGGTCCCCATGTGAGAACCTCTCGAGCAAACCTCACAAAAATGGCTTTGTAGTCATCATCGAGCATGTCCTGCTGCTCATCGAATTGCCGTGCCACTCTATCTAGCAGGTATCCCTCGATAATTGTATGCTCCCAACCCTGCATATATTGGGTCTGTTTGGTGAAAAATAGTTGTTGTGCATTGTCCTACCACCCTGACATGTATAGCCAGGGTCACTAGTTGAACATTGTCATGTCATTGAGTACTCGCTGCTAGTATGGGAGCCCAATTTGTCCAATGTGTCGCAAGGTGATGGCACCTCTGTACCTCCAAGCCACAGATCATCTAGCTCAACAATAGTCATCTGCACTATCATTTGGAGCACAACAATATGCTCCCAAGCCCAAATGTGAAGCAAGGTCACCCTTGCGCTAATGGCTCTACTACCACAGTAGACAAAGTCATGCATGTCATGATATAGCGAGGCCAACATCATTGGCCCCCATGCAAATAGAGTCCTCTTGTGGAGCATCCCGTGCCATGCTAAGCTCCATCCTAGGTTGAACCCTCTGCTCCATCGGTCAGGAGTGACTAAACCTGAAATGTTGGTTGCAATGATCAATCGAAATGTGGGCACACGACCCATGTATGACTCAAGGTCAATCTGAGAAGTGACAAGAATGATGGTATCCATCTCCATCACCTCGTGACGGGCATCGTATTCAACATCAACATCAAAAATCACTCGCTCGTTGTGTATCGACAAATGTAGAATCTGCCATACATCCTTTAAGGTCACCATCACCTCGCCAGTGGGAAGGTGAAAAGATGAAGTCTCGCTATATCATCTCTCACACAATGTGGTCATCATCACTAGATGAGTCTTAATGATAGACACGTACGCGATGTACCATAACCTAATCTCTCTAGGTGCTCTTGGTGCAACTCAGATAAATTACCCAGTCTCTCCAAAACTGTGGGCTTGTGCTCATGTGACATCAGTGGTCGAATGACCTCCTACACCCATGAAGCGCACGACATTAAAAAATTGAAAAAAATTGACTTAGTTTGGAATTTTTAGCTCAAAAATCATAAATATTTCAAATTCCAAATTGTGACGCCCAAAGGAATTTCAAATTGCAAGTCGCAAATCACGTCGCCATAAACATATGCGTCACGATTTAAACTTTGGAAACCATAACCCTAATTTCCAAATCAGGAAGTGCATTGTTATATACATATCTGTCGCAATTTAAAAGTAGAAACCCTAATTTTAAATCATGAATTGCGTTGCCAAACAAGTATGTGTCGCTATAAAATGTTTTAGCATCATCTATTTTGAAATGGGCGTCGCTATATAGCGATGTCGCCAAAGTTTAAATTTCAACATGCAATAAATGCATCAAAAAGTCAAATTTCAAATCAAGTTTTGAGTTACATATCGATGGTCTTGAGCCTGGAATTTGTTGGTACTCTCGAACTCAGTCGAAATTTTTTCAAGGGAGCTCTCGTCATGCCATTTCATCAAAGGGTCAGAACTCAAATTGCAAAAATTCCTTAAGGTTTGAATGCAAAAATGAATTGAAAGTGACCCTTCTTAGCTTATTTTATGCTAGAAAATTAGGGTTTTTTGCCCTAATTTAACCTTGAAGCTAGGGTTTATCATCATTTTCACCAAATTTTCCAAACTAGAGCTTATTTTGCATCATTTTTTGCATTTTTGGCATAATTCTTACATCTCAGAGCCTTTCTCAACCCTTGGGGTAGCTTTTCACCTTTATCAAGAAATCAACCCAAAATTCAAAATTTATGCCCTATTTCTCGAGGGGGCAGGGAATTAGCTTTATCCTTCCATTGGGGCATCTAAAAAATCATTTTTTATTTATTTAAGCAACAATTTTAATATGAAGAGCATCAGTCTTTGAACCAAAGCAACATGTACCTCACTTCAAAGAGGGGCAAAATATAGACACTGAAAAATGTATCATACACTCAAAACGAGTATACCAACATCATTTCCTCTTGAAACCCATCCTCTTTTCGCTTAATTGATTAAATTAGCCTAGCTATTTAGTCAATTGCATCATCTTTGTCTACTAACCTAATGTATTTAAACGGGTTAATTCACCCCCTTTCACGCTAACATTTCATCTCATTAAATTAAATAAATCAAACTATTTAATTTAATTCCCTAAGTCATCTTATTTAATTAAATAACCCTAAGTTATTTAATTAAATATCATCTCACCTTTCCCCCTTTCATTAAATCATTTAATTTAATGAATATCACTTTATTCCTCTAAAAATCTCCTAATTGTGTAATTAAACCTTGTTTAATTGACAATTAATCTAATCTTCCTCCAAAAGGGGAATATTCCCATGGGATATTCCCTCCCCTTTTGCACAATTAAACTTTGATTTAATTCGCAAAATATCTATTTCCTCACCCATGAATATTCCAAAAAATATTCTCTCTCCTCCAATCATTTAAGAAAGGAATATTCTCACTTGGCTTCTTGAACAAGCTAAACTTATGACCTCTTGGGCAAGTCACTTTGTGACCTATGTGTGCAGGTAGAAAGTGTGTTTGTTTGGAACAAATGGGAACCCTTGATTAAATACCATCTTGCATTCTCACCCATTGATGAGAATCCATGATCCATTTCTCCTATTTCCTCTATCCTTGACCGTTGATTAATCTTTTTGTTCTCAACCCAACCCTTCATTTCTCATTTGATCTCCTATAAATAGAACACTATTTGGAGACAAATGGATCCATATTTCAATTGCAAACTTATGTTGTTGAATTTACTCACACTCACACTCATATTTTACTCACTTTTAGCATATTTTAATTCACTTTTAGTTGCATATTAGTTTTAAGCTTCCATTAATGGCTTCCATGCATCCATCTTAACTTGTTTATAAATTAGGGTTTGAATCTTTTAGCTTAAATATCACTTAGATTAGCTTAGCAATTGCATATTTAGATCAATTTTAGCATAAAATCATGTTAATTTAGCTTTCAACATGTTCAATTTAGCATAAATCATGTTTTCATCCATTTATCACAAATGGTTTCATCGATTCTCTTCAATAGAATTGATTGAAATAGGCTCACTAATCACAAGATTGGGAAAGGGTCATTGTTTCACATCAACACGACAGTAATTCCAAAACATGATAAGTTTCAAATGGGGTAGAATAGACATTTCAATGTTTTTATATTTTGAATGCTTCATTTCACTAAATGTTTTGTTTATCTTTAATTTGAATGATCTTGTTTGAGATTGAGGTTTAGTGGCTAAATTATGCTTCGATTCATCATGGATCAAGTGTAATCGACCCACATTGATAATCCTCGATCACTCTTAGAATCTAAAACTCTGAAACATATTCATGAAAAATTAACATCACCACTACATAGAGATAAAAAAATCATACATTTTTAAAAAATGGGACCCAAAAAGGAGTCCATATGAGCTCAAACAAGCCCTCTAAAGTTCTAAAAATGGGAATTATGTAGGGTCTTCTAAATACCTTTTTTTTTTTTATTATAAAAAATTCGTACATCATATTGCAAAACAAATCATACCACTAGATAGAGGATGAAAAAATATGCAGAATGAAAAAAAATCACTAAAAAAGTCATATGTATGCCCAAGAACGAGGCTCTTGAAGTTGAGCTAAAAATCAAAATAAGCCAACAGTGAAGGGGCAAGCTTGGGGAAGAAAAATGATGGTGTCATGCTGATGTGTAAGAACCCCTTATCATTCTATCCTATTTTTTTTAGTTTGTATGGTTTGACATTTTGTCAAACACTTGGCATGCAAGGTAACTAAGTTCTATTTTATGAGTGTTTATGTGTTTGTTTTGCTTATCTTTGAATGATTTTCAATACCAAAACATTTTCATAGAAATGATAACCAACAAACTTGCATAAATAAATATTGAACATTCAACTCCCAATCATGATTTTATTACCAATATAACAGGTTTGAATACAAATTATTTTAAACTACAACAACTTATGAAATGAACATACTCGAACCAATGCGATAAAGGAGACTCAAAATTTGTAATGATAGAGTTGGCGTATGATCTCCAAAGGCTGAGATGACTATTGAAGGAAGTGCAAATCTGAAACTCACTAGAATTTTTGAATCATGCCATGACCAACCTCCAAACGATTTTATAAAATAAAACCCTACACTTCTAGCCCTAAAATCTTCACCAAAAAATATTCTTCAATTCCAAAATACAATCGCCCAAGGAGAGAGAATATATATATATATATATATATCAGAGTGTCTCCAACAACAATATTATCATTGAATAAGGGTTTCCAAACCCTAGTGCCACCAAAGAAAAATTAGGTCTACAAATAAACTCCTCCAAAGCCTAGTCAAAATGGTGCCAAAATGATGCCATAAACCATAGATGCCTCATTCTTCAATATTCCTTCAAAATATGAAAACCCAAAATTGGATTTTGCTTGCATAACACTCCAAATTGGTCCTCAAACCCTATTTGCCATAATGAGTGAGAAACCTACAATAAACTTCATCTTGTGGCTTTAAAGAATACTATGATTTTGCAAAATATCTTCAATGGTGAACCCTGGATGGATCCACCTCTCAATGTGGAGTTGGGTTTTCATCCAGTCCACTTATTTCCAAGGGTTTTCATCCTCATAAATAGTTGAACCTGCTATGAACAAATAAAAATGGAGAAATATCAAGTTTTCCAAATCGACATAATGAGCCTTGAAAGGGCAAGGGAAACTATTACAATAGCCTCTTGAGCAACTTTTGAAACTTAAATCCCCTTATTTGAATTTTTCCCTTCCACAAGGGAGGCATCACTTTTGGGGAAATAAATAATTGATTTGAATTTCTCTTTTTCCCTTATAAAATCACTTTATAATTTTTATTTTTTTTAAAGTGACTTTCATAATTTATTTTCATAAAGACTCATCAAATTAATAATTCCAATTTTAGCTCCTCCTTAGCCATTTTCATCAACATGTCCAACAATTCATTCCCTTTCCAACAAAATTAGCCTATGGGAATGATGAAATAAGCTAATTAAATAATCAAGTGATTACTTAGGAAAAGGGGACATTACATTATGTCATGATGACATTAGTAGTGGAATATTCCAAAATTCCACCAAAATATTCCTCATGGCTAGAATATTCCAAAACCACTTTTCATTTTTCCCAAAATTGCCTGGAAAGTCCAAAATCACCCTTAAAATGCTAAAAACCACCAATCTTGGGTAGAGGTGGTTTTGGTTGCATAGTGTTGACATCAATAAGGTACTGTGCAAACTAACTACTAATATCATCACTACATAGTACTATACCCTACAAAAATAAAATAAAAAATATTAAAAAATTCATTACAAAAGGCCAAGACAACATGAATTTTGAGATGAATGCATAAGAATCGAGGCATCTCGTTGGTGTAATACAATACTGCATTTGTATGATTGTACAGATTTTCGTACAACCATCCATAGATGGGCCTTCAAAACCTCTAACATTCATCAATTGCCCAAAATACAAGTGGTATATATGGAAATTCATTTCTCGACCCTTTTAAGTGAATTTGTGATGTCTGTTTTTCTCCAAGAAGCACTGCTTAAGAGTTAACGTCCATGAACCTCACAAATTCAAAGAATAAAGTGATTGAAGTTGCAAGATTTCTCTGATACCCTGTTGGAGCAACCAATATTTGATTGCAAACTCAAAACAATCTACAAATTGGCATTATGCAAAATGAGAAAATATCATAAGCATGTGATTTGTTGTAAAATGTACAAATGAGCCTTCCTTATAAAGGCAATCAAGAAGAGGTGAGAAGGTAGTAGTCAAACTCTGACTACCCCTCCAAGTATAAAATAAGTGTAGGAATCTATGGACAAGTGTTGAGACACTTGGCGAGTCTACATGAGGTGAGGCAAAAGTTTAGATAAGCTCTAAGTGAGCTTAAGTGTAGTGTGAATAGGACTCTACTAAATAGGCTAAAAGCTAACTAGTTTGATAATACCTCTTTTGACACTAACAAAAAGAACCTAATTTACCATGCTCATACTAGATATATAGATATGTAATACCATTTTATTAGGGATATGGTAAAAAAGTAAGGTTTAGATAGGAAAAAATTTGATACTTAGATGAATGTAGTTGACTCTTTGATAAAACTAGTAATCATTGTAAAGTTTTATTGGTGCAAGGATGCAGTGGGTTTATCCCTTTCCCATATCTAGTTTCTTCTTAGTTTATGCTACAAATCTCTTACAATAAATATCAAGTGGGAGAATGTTGGAACTTTGGTGTGTTATAACTTACAAAGAGTTCTTGGATGAGAAGAATGTTGGGATTGTGAGATTTCTTATGATTTTTTTGATTGCATACAATGCAATGGTGTCATTAGCATATGTGATAAAATGTGGTGGGAGTTAGAATTTGTGGTATGGCCTAGAGGTTTCTTGGACCTTGGCGAAGCCATGATAGCAACCATACAAGGTTTGGTGATGTTATGGTTAGAACATTTTGTGTAGAGTATATCATTGGTGTATACATGGAATTGATAATGTATTGTAGCATTACTAGAGTGCATATGATAACAATAGAGGATAGGTAGATGTTTTAGAAGGTGATCTAGAGTACCAAAACTCATGAGAGTATAATCTTTGTTACCAAAAACTATAGGAGCGGTCTTGGTAGTACCTCAAAATATTATTCAACATTTCTTCATACAAAAGGTGTATTGATCAACAACAAATGAATTGGCCATTGCCAAAGTATCTAAGTTGATGAATAGTTTTTCCATTTTGAGAAGTCTCATGGGATTGACATGTGATAGGTACAAAAATATAATATAGTCACTATTTGATTGTGTCATAGTTAAATTTCCATAAGTGGTTAGAATGTTGAGTCAATTAGGATTCTATAAAAATGACTTTGTCTATATCTAGTTTGTGGCATAGAAGGAATATTTTGATGCTCAAAGTTGAGATGCTTGATGATGGGATGATGCTATGAAGTATGTAGACATTTTGAGAAGTCTCATGGGATTGACATATGATAGGTACAAAATTATAATATAGTCACTATTTGATTGTGTCATAGTTGACATTCCATAGGCTATTAGAATGATGAGTCAATAAGGATTCTATAAAAATGACTTTGTCTACATCTGGTTTGTGGCATAAAAGGAATATTTTGATGCTCAAAGTTGAGATGCTTGATGATGGGATGATGTTGTGAAGTATGTAGAGATTATACATTAGATTTCTACAAATTAAGAAAAAGTATAATAAGGAGATTATATTATATTTAGATTTTTTTTACAAATTAATATATTGTTTGCTCTCTTTTTCTATTGGGTTTTTTCTTGAAAGAGTTTCCTAGGTTAAATGTTATTCCATAGTATTTTTCTAATTGAATTGAAATAATGTAATGATAATTTGATCATATAATCAAAAGTTCTAGGGTAATCAAGTTACTAGTATTTTGAATTACATTTCTCTCTCTCTCTCTCTGCCCCTCTCTCCCTCCCTCCCTCCCTCTCTCTCTCTTCACAACACATAAGGAATAGAAGAAATCACTATTAGAGAGTGTAGGAGTAGAATATTACATATCAAGAGCTTATAAGTTTCAAGGCATTTTCACCATTTCTCTATCATGAATCCCATCTAGCTTTCTTTCACTTCTCATCCTTACATAGTTTTCATTATGCATTTCTCTATTATAAATAATTTATCTCTATTTTTCTTCCCCCATTACTCAAATACCTTACCATAGTCTTCTACCTCTAATATGTATAGTATTCTTCTATTATCCTTTGTTTGTATTCCTATTGCACGATCATTTTCACATCCCTTAACTCCCACCACAAGCACACATCACTTGTGGTATCTTTTTGCTTAGGGTTTTAACATAATGACCACCATTATTGCACACATTGTCATCACACAAATATTAGTTTTCAACACAACTTGAATATTTCTAAATTTAGTACTATTGTGAAGGTTGGAATAAACCTAATAGGGGGAATAACTAAGATATTTTCCCATATAGAACATCCTTTTCCCTTGTCCCTCAAATTTTAGCTCATGCATCAATGATATCTAAAGAAAATGCCATCATTTTACAAGGGGAAACAAGGTTAAAAGGAAAAGTGAGAAACTATAAATCTTTTTAGATCTCTTGGAGTAAAAGTCATTTGCACCCAAGAAGAGAAGTAATGACATATAGCATAGTATTAGTTTCATATAGAGCAACAACATTTTCTATTTTCATATTTAACTCAAGAAGGTTTCTATGTTTCTACTAGAGGCAATTCCACATCTTCTCAACTCATTTCTAGCTATAGCTTGAAAAAAATCCAAGCAAAAGTTTTTCATTTTTTACTTTCTTTTCAATAAGTTTATATTTTATTTTATCATTTCCCAACTCTTATGTTCTAATAATTTAGAGAAGATTAGGCATTGTATGTTTTAGATTTGTTGTTACAATGATTACAAACTCATAAACATTTTAAAAATTTAAAAGTGTGTTTCTTACATAGTACACTAGATAACACTCTTTTTTCTATCTTTTAGTAACAATGCCACAATAATCAAAGTCCACATTGTTTTGATATTCAAGTAAGTATTAATTCTAGTTTAATTTCCATTGTCATTTCTATTCAATTCATTTTAGTCATTTTAGTTATTTTTTTGTTCCTTATTACTAAATATCTATGTTTTCTATGATTCAACCTCAATTTAAATTAATTTAGGATTTAATTGTTAATTAATTATTTATCATCCTTTTTAGACATCTAAATTAATGCATGTGATTTTTTCTTGCAACTATCATCACTATTATTATTTATTTGAAAGAAAATATAATGCACCCTCTTAAAAAAATATATGAATGATAATAAAAAAAGAATAATCAACACTCTAATTAGAATCTACATAAATACAATTAATTCACTCGTATGACAAGTAAATGACAAATTAAATAAGAGGTTAGGGATTGCTTAATTCTTTATGGCAATGAGTGGATACAATGACATCAAATTGTAGATGCACTCCAATCCACTTAGATTTGGAATGGTATTTCTAAAGTGGACGAACCTTTGAAAACCACTGCAACTAGACATGATTACACCTATAATTTTTCTTCCTCTCCCACAATTGAATTCTCTTTGCCATGATCTTATCTTTGTTAATTCTCTACTTGTGGATCTTTTGGTCTAATGTGATTAGATAAATTATATCCAGATTAGTGTTAAAGAACATTTAGAGTATTCCTTCCTAAGATTGAAGTGCTAAACTTTCGTGAATCTAAGTCAAACTCCTTATTGTTTTCACCATTTACATGCAAAATTTTTAAGTACACACAAGATGCATTATGCATGATGTAGCAATCTTTAATGCAAACATAAAATACTTTGGTCTAAATGTTCTTTAATTATTCTAGGATAAATGCTTTTAATGCATGATGCAATATATATGCTTGAGTAATCTTCATACATATCATAGAACTTATCTTTAAATATGTATAAGAGTAAATTCAAAGATCTTGTATAAAAAAATACAATGATTGAATTTTAAATAAAAAATGTATTTTTTTTAATAAAACAGATAAATTTATACATAAACACGAAATCATAACCATAATTTAGATCTACATAAAAGAGCAAAATCTAAGTAAAAGATTAAAAGCTAGAATCCACTAAAATTAAACACCAAAATGACATTAAAGAAACTAAATGGAATAGAATAACAGTGAAAGCCTCTATCATACATAGCCTTTGTAACATATATTAACTAGGTACATGTTAGTGTACATACGCAGCTACCGAAACATTGAGCTGCAGTCTGAAAACATCATCTATTGTGCTTCACACCGGAACAGAACAAGTATTTCAGCCTACAATTTTGGTTCATTGAAAATGAAAATTGACAGCTTCAATACAATACATCATTTTGCATAACAAGCAAGTTTTTTGTAGTAGTTGCAGAAAAAATATAAAATGGGCAGCAGAGTATTGCGAGGGCAGAGAAGGCTGTTATCTATAATCAAGTGGAAGAGGATGACTGACGGGGTGGCGTGGAGAGGGCAGGCGTCTTCTTTTTCTGCCGGCAGTGGCGGAAAGATTGAGAGCAGAGTTTTAGACTACCTGAAGAAGCACTATTTCGAAGCTTCCAAGATGCAACCACCTCCCGTAAGCTCACCTTATCATTGCCTTTTTCTATGTTTTACAACTAGTGGGCAAGTCACGGTTTAGGGTTTTATGTTCATTTACATTGCAGAGCATTGTATCAATGTATAACCACCAAAGGGAGGATCGCCCACACTGACGCGCTTCCCTAGCTCTTGTTACTACTTTATCTCCATTTTTCGGAACGAAATATCCAGTGCCCTTTTCGAAAAGTTGAAGGAGAGACAAAGCATACAATATGCTTCAATGCTGTTACAAAGTAGCGCATATGCCAACCACCTGATGACCTGTAGGCTATGCAAAACATACTTTACTCATTGTAAATAAACAAATTAATATTCATATTGTAACATTTCAGAAGAAATAACAGAGATAGCAGTAGCAATTCCAAACCAAATGAGTATAAATGGAGCAAAACAGAATGGGTTCGAGTTGTAGATAAAGACAGATACCAGAAATACTACAGAGTTGAAATATGAAAGCAAAGATGTGGCGAGTTGGCATCCTCCAATGAGAATTGTCTAACCATAATTTAAGTATTGGCACCTTTTATAGATATCATTAGGTTGGAGCAATCCCAATGTCCAATTAAGTTATCTGAGCACGGTTTAGAAAATTTAGAGAACTCCTACCATGTCTCTCCCAAGTCCATCTTGACAGCCTCTCCATATTACTCTCTCGTGTTGTTGTTGAAATCATCCTTGGAGAAGGAACTCTGGTGGGAGTTGGGATACGAGTAGCATGCAAAAATAGCTAGGTTAGTCTCACCGCTAGAGCAGTGTGCACAAACAAATTTGTCATAGGGATGGCAGGAGGAGGTAAGTATACGATTAAAATATTGGTCACTAATGAAGCTCGACCAAAGTGGCCTTGCCAAACCTGATCATAGGGATATGTGACACTATCCCCTCCTTCGAGTGATCATCATCATCCGGTACATCCCTCGTTGCCACTCTCTTCGTCATTCTCCTTAGATCTCTTTCCTTATAGGTACCCTCATCATGCTATTGACTTGTCAGAGTAATGGACTCTGGACTTCCTATCCAACAACTTGTTTATGAACCTGAAACTGCAAATTTTAACTACAGCCTACACAAATGTGGATCTGTTGGTAAACAGATTTGTCATTACAGATTTCAATACGACTCGCCCAATGGGTAGTGACAAATGTTCCAACAGTTAGATAAGTTGTTAGTAGACTAACAACCTTCCTCATAGTTTGAGAGGGGCAGCTCCCTTGTATGATAGGGGTTTAGGGTTTTTGTGTACTTTTAACTTGAAAGTACAAAGAGGAAAAGGGAAAAAACGAAAGGAAATTGAATAACAGAAACCCTAGTGGAAGACATAAGAATACCAACTAGGATTTCACAACTGATAACAAATTACAAGGGGTTTCACCATACGAGGAGATAAGTTGCTTCAACCCATTCAAACCAAGATGCCAAGATATGATTGTGTTCTTTACATCAATTGCACGATTTGTATATGTTTCAATAGATGACTAGTGGTTTTCCACAAAGACAAAGAGATTCCCAATTTGACATACGAAAAACTAGAAATGATAACTCAAAACTACATTCATAACATATGATCCAAATGCTTTCTTTATTATCTTTTTTGAAATTATATAACTCCAAAAACCCTTAGGTACAAAGTGTCAAACCAAAAGTCCTCATAAAATCTCTCTAAAGTTTCCTCTTTGTAAAAATCTCCCTTTACAATAGCAAAAGCCTTCTATTTATAGGCTTCTCTGGATAACTACTTGATAACTACCTTTTTTAAATACAATGGTTTAGAAAATAATATACCCTACTTGGTTATATTTTACATCACTTTTTTGGAAATAGGGTTCATTTTCTAACTTTTAGTTACAATAAGTGACATAAGCCCCTTTCCCAAAAAGACAACTTGAAACCTATAACTTCAAAGAAAGAACAAGTTATTGGTCTTGTTGTACTGCTCACTGACCATGAACCCTTGATCTCATACCCAACAATGTCCGTTGGGATTAATTCCTCTGACTCCAATCACCTGACTAAGGAAGAAAGAAAATCCATGTCCAACTTGTGGAAGTCAAGTCTCACCATTTGACATCTAGAGAATTTGACACTACCTTCAAGAATAATAGACTTTTCATTCAGTTGGCCTTCACCATCACAACAAATTATTCCGACAAAAAATACACTTTCTTGTGATGCAAGAGCAACATGATTGAAAACATTGTGAACTTCCTTACTAGATAATGTGGTGGCAACCATTTTGATTTCCCTTTCCAAAGATTCAAACTTCTCTTCAATGTTGTTATACATGTAATGGCATCTTGAACTGGACCATGATCCTAGCATTTGTAGAGAGTACCTTAGTACCTTTGCATTGGTAGTATCCTTCTAATCATCATCCTTAGATTGTGGCTCATCTAATTTATCTTCTTTAGAACCATCATAAATATCTTTATTGAATACAAACTGCACCACATACTTATTCGATTGATTCACAAAAGGAGTAACTGGATTTGGACTACACCTAACTCTTGACTTGTGTTTCTCAAAAGGTTTTCCATCTGTACCTGGAGTTTTAACAACTGCCAAATGGAGAAAATAAATCTTGGCCTATTGTGTGCAGCATGGAAAGAGCTATTAAGAGATATGAGGCAACATCATTGACTGAATTCCTTTGACAAAGTAACTATTCTCTCGCCTATCTCATTGTTAGGTGATGCATTGGTATCATATATACACACCTTTAAGGCAGCCCCATGTGATCCATAACAAACATTCGATATTGCATCATTATTTTAGGTTTTCAGTAGAATAGCTAGCTGGTATAGGTTGCAGAATTTGGCAGTAAATTTGTAATTAAAATTGTTTGGAAGTTTCTCATGCCTTGGCAAGAGCACCAATGACAATTTCATAAGAAGAAAACGCATTCTGAAATTTCATCTCCTCTCATAGTATGTACTATATCAACAGGTTGTCTCAGCATTCTAACACTAGTGTAGATCTTTACACCTTATACACAGGAAGTAATTGATGGTTTAATTCCATCTGTACTCATATCTTTAAGTAGATTTGCAATTTATTGGTTTGCATGTTAATAGCCAGCATTAAGAGGAGGCGATTATATACTTTCGAACTAAGTTTGATATTTGTTTGACTTCATGCCCATCTGAAGTAATTCAGTGCTGTTTCTATATCCTTAATTTTCTTCAATACCTCTATAATAGATAGTAGATGAATACAACAGCCTACATTTTCAAGTGCCTGTCCCAATCAGAACCCCATTTGCATTCACTTATAATGTCACACACCTGAGCTATGCATGTTTGTATGCTTCCTCTCATATTGTGCAATAGATGCCATTGCCATACCAACTGTAGTACAAATCTTTTGATGAGGATCATCCATAGGTTGCAGGCAGAAGATTTTGGATCACACTCTGAATGATAAATGCCTCAAGACTTTGATCACCACCATCTGAATTAGTACGGCCAGCCTAAGAATCATCCTTCCCCTAAACTGATGCCAACTCATAGACCCTGCATTTGTTTTTGAAACACCTTTACGGTGACAACTCTGGAGACACATTTGATCCCATACTTGGAAGGCACTCTTCACATTCTTTTCATACTGACTAGGAGAACTTTCTTATGCTTGCCATGACAATCTCATAGATAGGTGATGTGACTGGCAAAAGTGATCTGAATCATAGGAAATGGAATGACATCTCTTTGAGGCATTCAGTCAAACAGTTAGCGTGTTTTGTGCATGTTTCCACATTCAATGCAGCTTTGATGGGTGTTCGTACACTACTTTGAAACCTCCATTATGTTCTTGTGTAGGGAGGATGTTATAAACAGAGTGGAATTTGGTTTTACAGCCAGATATTACATTTTCTTGAAAGTTTCTAATGCCTGCGCTCATGGCAGCTTGTGAGCCTTATCTATGCTTCCAAATTTTGCATACATGTCTACCAGAGCATTGCAAATGTAGTATCAGACAAAGATCTGCCTTCCATCTAAGTTACCGGTTCGCTGCAGGTAAGCCCCAGGTCCCGGTCCGGTCCCCTGTGGGTTTGGACAGGGTCTGGCCCACAGACTGTGGGTACGGCCCTGCCAAATAGGGGTGGTCCTGAACCATCTTAGGATGACTCAAGTGCCCGGGCAGTGCTTTTTTCAATATTTTTGACATTTTAAACTAAAAAAGGCCCAATTCCCCCCTCCGCCTCCCTCACCCCCTAACCCTAGAATGAGATAAATAAAACTTCGAATAGGCAAAAGCAAACTCGTTTCTCATATTGTGAATGAAAAAGGAATTTTTTTTCCTCCATTGCTGAACGTATTTTCTTGGTTGCCAAAGCAAGGATAGAGTTGAAGATTGATTGTTGAATGCTCCAAGCTGATTGTTGTGTTATTCCTACGCATTTGCAAGTGTTCATTTGTTGTCAAGAAGATCATAGAGGAAGATTTGTTCACAAGAGGTAGGTTTTTTTAAGTTTTTGGTGTTTTTTTCTACATTTTTTTTAC
The DNA here is from genome assembly GCA_007258455.2 of Sequoia sempervirens. NCBI lineage: Eukaryota > Viridiplantae > Streptophyta > Pinopsida > Cupressales > Cupressaceae > Sequoia > Sequoia sempervirens. The sequence goes on from VDFB02105785.1 coordinate 300,972,596, forward strand.
AAATGAACTCTTTTTTGTTTTGTTTTGAAGTTTTTGGTTTGTTTCCTTCTTCTAAGTATCTATAACACATGCTTAATTTTTTAAAATGAATTAACTATTAAATTGTATTTATATATTAAAATATTTTTTATTTCAAATTTCATTTGTATCAATTCTTCAAATGTGTTGTTTATTGAACTTGCTGCCTTAGGTATTACAATGGCAACTGCTTCTAGCTCCACGAACCAATCTTGCTTCAAAACAGATCCAATCTCTCCCCTTTGGAAATATGTTGAAATGGTACAACAACTTCAAGGTCGTGGAGGTTATGTTTGGATTTTTGGTCAGAGGTTATGTTTGGATTTTTGGTCATTGTAAAGTTAGATATTTGAGATCATACAGTTGAGTGAAAGGCCATTTGTGCAAGATCCTTGGACTAGGCATCGAATTTTGTCTAGCCAAAGATGGTAATGGCATTACAAAAATAGAAGTATTAGCATATATTGAAGAGCAAGAAAAAACAAACCAAGCACTAGACCGTAGATCAAATCATCCTTTTTGTTAAAGAAAGGATCTCAAGGGATGAAGCCCCCTACATCGCCTTCTCATTTTCAACCTACAGAGAGCCATCCATTTATGTCCATACTTGAAGAGCAACCTATGGCCTCTACACATAAGAGATCAAAGGGACCATTGGAAATGGCATTTCAGAATGAGGCTAGAGAGATTGACGATCAAGACATAGCGAGATGTGTCTATGTGAATGGATTGGCATTCAACGTTGTTTGCTCACCATGTTAACAAAAAATGGTGAAATCAATCAATGAGGCTCCAAAAGGGTACAAGGGCCCGGGTTTTGAGAAGGTGCGTAACACCTTATTAGATAAAGAGGTGAAATTTGTAGAGGACTCCTTGAAGCCCATAAGGGATTCGTGGGTTGAAACAGGGGTGTCCATTGTTTCTGATGGATGGAAAGATGCAAAAAATCTCCCATTGATCAATGTTATTGTAGTGTTCCCTAAAGAGGCAATGTTTTTGAGAGCAGTGAATTGTGAAGGAGAGGTGAAGGATGGTGCATTTATTGCTAACATTCTTTGTCAAGCTATTGTCGAAGTGGGCCCTTGAAATGTTATGCAAGTTATAATAGACAATGCAAAAAATTGTAGGGCTGTTGGGTTATTGGTTGAAGAGCGGTATTCACACATTTTTGGACACCTTGTGTTGTCCACTCCCTCAACCTAACGCTACAAAAAAATGGCACCAAAATTGATTGGATCAAACAAGTGTATGTTGAGGCCGAAGACATCCAAATGTTCATCACCAACCACCATATGTCACAAGGCATATTTAGAACATTCTTGAAATTGGAGTTGTTGAAGGCAAGTTAAATTTTAGTAATCTTTTTAAGTTTATTTTAATTTTAATTTTTGTAAATTTATTTATTTTTATTTTGATTTTCAGACAGGTTGTTGAGACCCATTTTGGCTCCAACACAATTGTGTTGAGACGACTTGTGAAGGTTCGTGAGGCACTTTTTAACATGGTCATCAACCCTAATTGGTCCATACACAAGGGCAACAAAGGTTAAGCAAATGAACCTAGATGACATTTGGTGGGATCGTGTTGAGTATCTCCTCAGTTTCACTGAGCTCGTATTGAGCATGATTCGTTATATTGACATGGTGTAATAACCCTTCTGTGTTCACTTTTTGAGGACTGTCTCTTTGTTTTGTTGTTGTGCAATTTTTTGTGGTTTTCAAGGTTTTTTGCTTTTTTTGAATTTTTACATATATTGAAACTAAATGCAAGATACAAAATGAAATACAATAACATAAATGAAATGCAGCTCCTCACTTTAATATTTTATTGATCAACTTCAATGACAAGAACTGAATACAAGCATACCCGGAAAAATAAGAAATATTACAATGGCTGATATGAAATTTCTGCGAAAAAAGCACCTCATAAAGAAGTTCGATTCTCATTGGGAATGAAGCCTTTTTCCTTGAAATTGCTGCGGCTGAAGTCTCCAAGTCTAGGCGCCCCTTAAGGAATTTATTTAAATTTTTTTGATGATTCCTAGCCCAAAATCGCCCCTCAACAAGGACCGCCCCTTCTGCTGCAAATAATGGCTGCAAATGCAATTTTATATTCCCTTGAAATGTGTGCCAGTATTCACCAAGTTGCTGCTCAGGAACTGTGTATCTTTTGAATGATGTTTTCTCTCAAAACCCTTTGATAAGTTCTCAACAATTTGCACATATAGAACACCTGTATGATGCCCTCCTGTATGCCAAATTCAGTAGATATTTCACTACTTCAAAAGGCTGCAACAATGGAGAGTTAATGTTCTCCAATGGCTGACTGATTCAAAAACCCTTGGCTTCCTCTCTCAGACAAAATTCATCAACTCCAAAATGCTCAATCAAATGCCTCCAAAAACTACAATGCAAAATACTTATATTCTTCTCTTGAGGGTCGATTTTCTCCAAAAAGCTCCATTTAATGAATAAAATGAATAAATGATGTTTCATTTAATATTTCACTTAATTCTCCATAGTGGGCGCCCAAAGTATTTCATTAAATTAATTGACCAAATGGCCCCATCCTCATGACACCAAGACTCTCAACATTAAGTTAATTTATAACTTAGTAATATAAGCTTTTAAATAATTAATGTTTATTTAAGCCAAATAAACATTAATATCTCCATGAATACTCATTATCTCTGAGCGCCGTCTGAACTGGGAGCTAAGTTGATGGAGCTGCATACGACCACACACCCTCTCTATCCAAATCTGACTTACTAAAAATAGTAAGTTGAGCATACGGAGTCCTGGAGACTTCAAACGAAAGCCAAAGCTGCTAGTTTTTGAACACTAGAGACGATACAATCCCCAGAAAACCCCCTAACCATCCTCATTAGCCTACGAGGGTCAGAATTATAGGCTAAACTATCCGCAAACATGAGCATGCTAAAAAGGGGACATTACACATGGATAGGCCTTGTTTGGGTGAGGTATATGATGGCATCAACTCAATGATTGAGAAGATGAAAGTCATCATTAATGCAAAAGAGCAAGATCTTGAAGAAAACTTCTTCAAAGAACTACACAAAATCATTGTAGAGAGATGGAACAAAATGACCACTTTGTTGCATCTTCTTGCTTTTGCATTGATTCCCAAATACTATAGTGCTTAGCTCCTTTTTGTGGCAACAAGAGTTGCCCCATATAGAGATGCTGAAGTGGCTCAAGGGTACAAGACAACACTTCGTAGACTCTTCACTGATCGTGACAGACGTGATGCAATGAGGGTTGAGTGTTGATGTTCATGCAGTGTCTGTCATCTCTTCCAGCGCAGATCGAATAAAGATGTCAATTAAATTGTAGCCTATCGGCTATTTAATTGATGATAGCGATTTCATGAAATGATGCATCACTTATTAAATGATGATTAATATTTATTTAATGTAAGGAGACTCGATTTGTTATGAGGCCGACTTCTTGAAGAGTCACATACTTTTCATTGGACGTGATTTATTGGAGAGACACACTCTTCTATATAGGCCGACTTGTCTTGAAGAGACACGACCTATCCACTCACTTGTATATATGATCGACGCCCTTCATTGTCTCTCACTCATTCATTCCTATGATTGTTCATCATAAGTCGTCTATCATTGTGCGAATTCTGTAGAAGGTCAGATTGAGTTTTCTATAGAAGGCTGAAGTTATTATCTGCAGTTTGTATCGCGTTGTTATTGTGGTTGCATTCAGTTTGTAGTTCATCAAGTTCGAGTTGCTCAAGTGTGAGTTTGTCTCAAGAGCAGATCGTTGATTTTGTAGAAGGCTGAGATCTTTATCAGCAGACTGCTTCATTCTGTATCTGTGTTGCATCAGATTGTGGTGCATATATTTGGCCTTCATATTGGCCTATTGTAAAGGAGACAATTATTGTTAACATTCAATATATAAGTGATATATTGTTGCTGGGTTTTTCTCCCTCAAGAGGAGGGTTTTCCCAGGGTATCTGCTGTGTTATTGTGCTGTCATTGTATTGATTTTTGAATTAATTTCTGTGCATTAAATCTGATCATAAAACTAACATTGAGTTCATGGGTTTTGTATGCCTAGTGATTGTGGTCTTGATGCTCTTCGAAACAAGTACATGGTTGATGCTCATAGTTGGTAGTACTTCCATAGCCAAGCATACACGTACCTACAACCTCTTGCAATCAAAATTTTATCCCAAGTAAGTTTTATAGTCAGACTCAAATCTTTTAAGTTTTATAATTTTGTTTATATTTTAATTTTTAAATTTAATTTTTTAAATTTAGTAACTCTTAACTATTTAATTTGGTCTTAATAAGTTGCTGCCAGTTCATCTTCATTGGAGAGGAATTGGAGCACATACTTCATCTACTCAATAAAGTGCAATAGACTACATTCAAAAAAAGGTAGAGGACCTGGTGTATGTGCATTCAAACTTGCGGCTCCTTACACACAAAGAAAATGCCTACAAAGAAGGGGACACAAGGAAGTGGGATATTGAGCCAAAGCGTATTGACTTGGATGTTTCCACTACCCACTTTGCTGCACTTGATGTTGATGATGACTATGAGCCAATTAGTGAGCATGAGAGTGTTGTGGTAGTGCCAGTGGCACTATTTGTGGTTCTTCTAATTTACCACTACATACATCATCTAATATGGATGGTGATGATGATATTTTTGATGACCCATATGATATTTGATCAATGATGGCTGATTGTTGACACTTGACTTTATTTTTTTAACTTTAATCTATATGATGACATTCAAGTTTGACTAATATTTGACTATTAATATGGTGGTGTATTTTAATTTTGCTATGTATTTGACTATTAATGTGGTGGTGTATTTTGAACTTAATTATTGCTGCAAATATGTATATATTTCTGATTTTTATATGTTTTTGTATTAACGAACCCAAAACAAACCCAACCCCCAAATTGTTTTTGACCGAACCCTCGAACTTGAACTCAAACCCGAACTGGTAACTTAGCCTTCCATTATGCTGAAATGAACATCCATACACTGCTCCAAAGTTCTTGTTTTGAGGGTGGAATTAAGAGCATGTTGGTAAAGGTTGCGGAATTTAGGTTTGCACCTACCAATTGTATTTGCCACATGAGGATGCTAATAACCAAGCATGCCTCCCATCATCGGCATTTAATAGTGACTTTACAAGTATCAGCTTTTTGAGGGGAGTTATTAACCTATACAAAATTGCCAATAAAGACTTTATATGCATTTCAAATGTAATGCATAATCCTTAGAATAAGCATTGCACCATATTTTTTTTAACTAGCTCCATCGTATGTCCATCGTTATCCCTTTATTGTTGCAATATCAACCAAGCCTCCCACAATGACTATTGTCAACACCTTATACCGTGTTGTTTCAAATTTCAGCATGAGACAAGATTTTGAGTGAAGGCCACTACAAAATATAGCTTATCGACCAGGTGTGGACATTTATACCCTGTTTCAAAGCTCCCATTTTCCCATAGGATGGAAGAACAATAGCAAATGTTATAGGGTTTATCTTTACACCCACCAATTTCATTTGCTTGGAATTTTCTAAAGCTGTTTCTGTTGATGTATACAGCTTTTGTCAAATTACTTCCAGGCAGTTATAAATTAAATTATAGCCTAATGGCTATTTAATTTATGCAGCGATTTATTTTATAGAGGAGGCACCTCATTATTTATATGATTATAATTAATATTTAATTAATATGATTTCTCTCTAAGGCCGACTTGAAGTTAATTTAAGAGACACGTCTCCTTGTCTCTTTTTGGGCCGACTTGGTGGCATGAAGAGTCACGTCTTTCTCTTGGCGTGTGTATATATACATGATGAGATTCATTCATTTGGATAAGTTTTATTGAAGATAGTTCGCACCTAGCAGAAATTCGTCTCCCTGTAGCAGCAAGTCGACATCAAAGGAAGTTTGCATTCTATAGAGAAGTGCAAATTTGTCATCAAGTGCAGATCGATATCAAGTGTAGATTGATATCTTGTAGAAGGCTGAGTTCAGGTCTGAGCAGCAGACCATTCTTCTGTAATAGCAGATCGATTACAAGGAGAATCATATTCATTTGTATTTGCATCTAAGAGAGGTGCTCTTATTCATTGTATCAAATTGGCATTGTGTTGTGCCTGAGTTGTAAGCAGATTTCAGCTCTTATTAAATCAATATATAAGAGATATATTGGCTGGGTTTTTCTCCCTCAGGTTGGAGGGTTTTCCCAAGGTATTTGCTGTGTCTTTGTGTTGAATTTTTGAATTAATTTCTGTGCATTAAATCTGATCATAAAAACTAACATGGTATCAGAGCGGGTTTGAAGAAGATCTTGATCAGATTGTTATTACAGCGATACTCTTTACTCTCTTTCTCATCGTTGTTTACTTCTATCTCTTCGTCAAGATGGTGATCGGTCTTAAACTTGAGGATAGACTTGAGGGAGCATCTAATTTCACATCTTGGAGATTCAGAATTATGCTCACCTTGGAAGAAAGTGAATTGGTCGAGTTTGTGGAGAGCAAAGTCCCCGAGCCTATTGATGAGGAAGAGAAGGTACAGTGGAAGAAGAAAGATATCAAGGCAAAGAAGATGTTAGTTGATTCCGTAAAGGATCATATTGTTCATATTGTCTCCAAGTTGAAGACAGCAAGAGAGATGTTTAAAACTTTGGAGGAGATGTACGAAATCAACAACACAAGCCAGGCACTTGCATTAAAGCAACAACTTCATTATGTTAAGATGACGGAAGGAGAATCTGTCATCGCTTACTTCATGAAGATTTCCGAATTGAGAGATCAACTCTCTACTATTGGTCATTTTGTTGATGTCAAGGATTTGACCATGCTTGCCCTTAATGGTCTTCCTTCATCTTGGGAGTCTTACATTCAAGGAATCAGTGCAAGATCGAAACTTCCCAAGTTTGATCGTTTGAGGGCAGATTGTATACAAGAAGAGTCTAGGTTGGCCGCGAGAGGTATTGGTCGAAGCTCTACAAATGAAGACATTCATGTTCTTTCTGCTCAATCCTCGAAGAAGAAAGGGAAAGGTGGAAAGAAAGGATATTTCAAGAGGAATAGAGATAAAGGAGCTGATGGTGCTCCCGCATTCAAGAAGAAGTGGGACCTCTCTAAAGTCCAATGTTTTCGTTGTGACAAGTATGGTCACTATGCAAAAAATTGCCCAACCAGGCCTAATTAGCATGTTTCATTTGCGGATGTGGATGAGATTTCTCCTCAGAAGGATTCTAGGGAATTTCTAGTCTAAGCTATGGGCCTGTGTTCAAACCATGAAGGTTGTGTGCTGATCTGTACGCAAGAGCAGCGTTCTATACTGTGTCCAGTAATTGCATTCATCAAAATATTTAAAGAGATAAGTATTCTTTGTTTGCTGAGTTATATCATTTAGTTGGATCTTGTAATTAGTAAAGAGAGATAGTGGTTTCTCTTGAATTGTGTTCACTAGCATAAGATCCTTTGAAAATTTCATTTATTGCAAGTTATTTCATGCTGGTTGTGAAGATTTCTGAGTGTGACTCTGAAATAAAAGGAGAATTGCATTTTTGATGGTGAGTAGATGGTCACATCGATATCATTTTCTAATGCATGAACTGTGATAGAGCCTTGAACTCTTGGAGAGAGTTGGTTCTACATGCTAACTATATAATGCTTTCAAGAAATTTGTAGTTGTGCAGATTGTTTTTCTTTTGTTGTGCTGAGTTTGACACTCTCGAGAGGAGTAAAAGATGGAAGAAAGAGTTATATCAAAAATTAAATAAAGATAAGTTTCTTTATCCCTTCATTCTGATCCCTTGATATATTTCTCTTATAGGTTGACTTACTTATTCATGTTTTAATATTGTTCATAAATTCTTATATATTCATGCTATAACCTGAGATAGTAAACCTTGTATGATTCTAGGCTTGATATTTCTTTGGATAGTTATAAACAGTTAGTAATCTCTCTCTAAAATGCTTTGTGGACAGCTAGAAGCAAGAAGGTGATGAGAGATTGCTTAGTGATGAAAAGCTTGAGGCATCTTGTGAGGAAGCCATGCCAACCAAAGAAATGATCAAGCGTGAAGTCACAACTTGCAGCCATGGGACTAAGTTGGTGGCTAGAGGGAGTTCACTTCCAAAAGTCTTCTTTGCAATCTCTGAAGCAGGGATCAAGAGGAGTTCTATGACTCACTGAGAAGAAGTGAAGGTTGCAGTGTTGCAAGGCCAACTGCTAAATCCTTGAAAGACCTCTTCAGCTGCTGAGATCAAAATTGTACAAGACGTTCATCTGGATTTGATATTGGTAGCTCCGCAAACCTATTCAGAATAAAGTGATCTGCAATGAGGTTAGAAGGTTGATGCATGTACTTAATGATTCAGAGGGAGCCTATTGAAGCTGAAGAAGATGGTTAAGGAGGTTGCAGCTAGTTCAGATCCGGTGGATCCTCTATATACACAGTTGATTGGATCGTTGTTGTATCTAGTCAATACTAGACCGGATATTTGCCATGCAGTGAGTGCACTTAGTCAGTTCATGTGTGAACCAAGGCAAATACATCTAGTTGCAGCAAAGCATATTCTAAGACACTTGCGTGACACAGTTTGATATAGTTGAGAGATTCTTCAGGTGTGGATTTGAAGTATCATTGATCAGAAGAGCACCTCTGGATGTTGCTTCAATTTGGGATCTGCTATGATTTCCTGGTGCAGCAGGAAGCAGTCATCTATAGCATTGAGTACATCAGAGGCATAGTATATTGCAGCTTGTGTGGCAGCTCGGGAAGCAGTGTGGCTTCGTAAGCTCCTTGCAGGATTGTTTGGACAATCAATGGAGCCTACTATCATTCATTGTGATAACCAGAGCTGTGTGAAGCTTTCTGTCAATCCTGTGTTTCATGATAGAACCAAGCATGTTGAGATCAAATACCATTATATCAGAGATATGGTATTGAGGAAAGCTATACAGTTGAGGTATATTAGCACTGATGAGCAGACGACAGACATTCTCACCAAGCCTCTCTCCAGGATAAAGTTTGTGTACTTTTGAGATAAGCTTGGTATGGTGGAGAATCCAGCCTTAACTGAGAAAGAGTCTCAGTATCAGTGATCCTATGTAATGAGTTCTTCTCAGTGAGAGAAGTTTGAGGTGAAATCCCTTGATAACGAGTTCTTCTCTGTGAGAGAAGTTTGAGGTGAAATCCCTTGATAACGAGTTCTTCTCTGTGAGAGAAGTTTGAGGTAAAATCCCTTGATTAATGAGTTCTTCTCTATAAGAGAAGTTCGAGCTGAAATCCCTTGATTCCACCCTCTGGGAGAGCCATGGTGGATGTCATGTGTGTGACTCCATGACAACATCACGTGAGAGAGTCCGTGATGATTTTCTTGTACTTGTGTTTCACCCTTTGGGAGAGCCATGGTGAAAGTCATGTTGAGGTGACAACATCACGCAAGTGATGAACACTTGTACATACCATACATGGTTGTAGCTATTATGGTTGATATCACGATGAGGTGATATCTCTCCTTTACCACTTCATGGGTGTAGCCGTGGTGGTTGATATCACGATGAGGTGATATCTTTCCTTTACCACTTCATGGGTGTAGCCATGTTGATTGACATCACAATGAGGTGATATGTCTTGTGACAGCTGAAAGTAATTTTCCCTAGCTGAGAGGGAGTGTTGATGTATACAGCTTCTGTCAAATTACTTCCAAGCAGTTATAAATTAAATTATAGCCTAATGGCTATTTAATTTAAACAGCGATTTATTTTATAGAGGAGGCACCTCATTATTTATATGATTATAATTAATAGGATTTCTCTCTAAGGCCGACTTGAAGTTAATTTAAGAGACACGTCTCCTTGTCTCTTTTTGGGCCGACTTGGTGGCATGAAGAGTCACATCTTTCTCTTGGTGTGTGTATATATACATGATGAGATTCATTCATTTGGATAAGTTTTATTGAAGATAGTTCGCACCTAGCAGAAATTCGTCTCCCTGAAGCAGCAAGTCAACATCAAAGGAAGTTCGCATTCTATAGAGAAGTGCAAATTTGTCATCAAGTGCAGATCGTTATCAAGTGCAGATTGATATCTTGTAGAAGGCTGAGTTCAGGTCTGAGCAGCTGACCATTCTTCTGTAACAGCAGATCGATTACAAGGAGAATCATATTCATTTGTATCTGCATCTAAGAGAGGTGCTCTTATTCATTGTATCAAATTGGCATTGTGTTGTGCCTGAGTTGTAAGCAGATTTCTGCTCTTATTAAATCAATATATAAGAGATATATTGGCTGGGTTTTTCTCCCTCAGGTTGGAGGGTTTTCCCAGGGTATTTGCTGTGTCTTTGTGTTGAAGTTTTGAATTAATTTCTGTGCATTAAATCTGGTCATAAAAACTAACAGTTTCAATGAATCCATTTTGTGTATATCCCACAATCATGGCATTCCATGAGGTGACATATCTTTGAGGTATCTTGTCAATCAGTTCACGCACTCTGTGTGTGCTTCCACATTCTACATGCATGTCTACCAAAGCAGTTGTGACTAAACACTTGAAAAAATCTACATTCAATTACGCTTTGATGGATGTGCATACATTGTTAAATTTCCCATTTTGTACATATGCAGGCTGCAACGATTATTTTCTATGAGAAGGTAGTTATAATAACTACCTTTCTCCATGCAATTTTGATCATCAGCCTTTTTAGAGTGCTTGTTAACTTTCATAGAGTTGTCGACCGACATGAAAGTGCCAATAGGTATGAAATCATTAGTTTTTGATCCCTTATTGGTACTTCAAAGGAGGTTCTTAACTTGGACAAAAGTGCTGATAAAACAATTTCTCTTCATCATCAGGTTTTAGGAGGGGTTGTTAAGCTGCATGAGAATGCCAATTAATACCAACTTGCCTTTGTTCAGCACTTAGAGAATAGTTGTGAAGTTGTGAGATGCCACCGATAGTATTTTCATTTGCTTTGGATCAACATTTAGCAGTCATTTCACAACCTGCATCGGCGCTTAGAGAATAGTTGGTATTAAATGGCATCACAACTTGTATCGGCACTTAGAGATAGTATTTTAATTTGCTTTGGATCAACAATTTGTTTTAGGAGAATGCCGAGTAATACCAACATGCCTTTGTTCAATGCTTAGAGAATAGTTGTGAAGTTGTAAGTTACCTCTGGTAGTATTTTAATTTGCTTTGGATTGGCATTTAGCAGTCATTTCACAACTTGCATCGGCACTTGGGGTGCAATCTACAACTTAAAACATAACTTATTTTAAACTTGTACTTTTGATAAACCATAACCTATTTTCAAAACTCCTTTGTCGGAATTCCAAATGCATTTCTTAACTTCAAATCTTAAATTGAAATTATAACCTCATTTCACAACTTTTGAGTTCACAATTTTTTAACTCCACAACCTTTTAATTTGTTAAAACTAGTCCATCAAGCCTACAAATGCTGTGAAGGAGAAAATAGGCATAACTTTTGACTAGATAAATACTTTCTATCGAAACCTTGCCACATTGTGTATAATGATGTCATGAAACCCCCTGCCAGATCATATTGCTTCAACCTTTATGAAATTGCTGATTTAATTGTTTCCGCGAACTACCTGATGAAAAATTGAACTTTTAATATCTCATCAACTAGAGGGTACTTTGACTTGAAAACTTGCCACATTAGGCGAAATACTACCAGGAACATTCCCATACAATTATTTTCCATCACCTATCACAAATTTTGAGATTTAATTATGATGTAAATCTCGACAAGCTGCATCACTGCTCTCGAGGTTTCTAGCTGAATTGATGGACTTTTCTCCTCAAACTGATGTACCTGTACTAGGTTTAATGCAAGGAATTAACATGAACTGGTTAAACATGAAATTTTAAAGATCGACACGTATGCCAACTAGTACAAAAAGCATGCAACGCTACTTTTTGCAACTAAAAGCAACTTGATAGAGGAGTTTGACGCATGATGACGCTTGTCATTTTGATCTCACAAAAGGTTTAAATTTGGTGGTGTTGAAATGAGGCCAACAGGACCAAAATATAGAACTGGAATATAAAATCTGTAAATATTTTTCTTTATGAAAGGATGTGTAAAAGCAACGGAATTAACATCTGTTCTAGTGTCACTGATACATAAAACAACCCAAGCTCTTCAGTGAGCCACCCTTGTGTGGAGAAGCCACCAACTCCTCCCTTACAATTCCAGGGAAAACCTTCTTCATTCCAAAAAGACCCTTAAAAAAATGATTATATAACTTCTTACAATGGAAAAGGATAGGTGATAGAAGAGGTCTTCTGGCAGTAATCTTCCCTGACTGAGTGATCCCTCACAATCTACAACTGACTGATCATACTCAAGCTATTTATTTAATGCCGTGCAATAAATCCTAAATATATTTCCAACTAGGTGCTACTGCTCCTTTATTTTAGGAATTAAATCTGTTTATTTGGCTGTGTACAGATCCTAACTGTACTTTTAATTCAGTACAAACTGTCCTTGATTTTAGGGAGATGAAGCTGATTCACTGTTGATTGACTTTGACTGACAGCTGGTTCATTACAAGTCCACCCCTCTGAATTCGATTGGTCCCCAATCATATACTGCAATGCTGTGTGCTTCAAGATATCAGGCCTTTCCCATGAGGCATCCTCAGCAGGCATATCCTTCCACTGAATCTGGTATTCAGCCATGACTTTAAATTTGAATTTTGCACTGGAGCTAAGGACTGCTCTATTATCATAGATCAGTCCATTTGGGAAAGTATACCTACTATCCTTGTTGTGAGATGCCTTTGGATCTTTTAATAATGCAGCGAATTCATCATCCTTTGCATACTTGGCTTCAATGATCAATCTCATAATGTCAATCAGGCAAGACCATGCAGATAGCCTTAAGGCCTGGAATTTGGGAAAGGACATTGGTGTTGGGAAAATGTGTCTCAACCTTTGCATTACTAATGTTGCTTGCTTTTTTTTATTAAGATCATATTTGGAAAGTAAATACCTCAAGTTGTTATGACCAGTTCTTATCTTCCACAGAATAAATATTTTTTGAATTTGATAGGGCATCCATAATTGCAAGGATTTCCTTCTTGTAGATGGAGAGGAGCTTCCCCTTCTCATTCAATTTCCTATTCACAAAGGCTATTGGTCTTCCTTGTTGCATTAAAACTGCATCAATTCTTAGGCTTCGACAAATTAGAACGAAGAGAGCGCCAACCCAACAACAACGATGAAGAAGATGAGGAATGGTGGGACAATGAACAATGGGGCACACATGTCGAGAAGATTGGCCCATGCCTGAAGACTGTAATAATGACGGAAGACATGTTTGTGTCGCACGTCGATGGATATGGAAGACTTGTTGAAGCACATGAGAACATACAGAAGGAAGGTGTCGAAGGTGACAAGGATCGCATCGAAGGATGGACTGTGGAGAGTGATATCGAACTTAGCCAAACCACCGACAATGGAAGGAGAGGACGTAACATGGTACCAACAATACGGAGGGAGATATGTTGATGGCAGCTTTAAAGGTACTAGTCTTGCTCCTTTACTCGATAAATGGTTTGATGTAAAATACATGGGGACCTGTTGCGAAGAAGAATGCTACAAGAGGCCCCCATACACATGCAAATGGCACTATGTGTCAAAGTTAAAGGTTAGAGAAGGCGGCAGAGCAAGAGGAATGAAGAGAAAATACGAGAAAGAAGAGAGAGAAGATGATAACAGCTAGAAAATATTAAAAATGGAGGAGAGAGAAGATAAGAAAAATCAAAAAATGAGGAAAGAGGAGAGAGAAGATGAGAGAAAATGACAAAAAGCAAGAAAAATTGAAGAGAGGAGAGAAGAAAAATAGAAGAAATGCTGAGGAATTAAAAAATTTAAAAAATAAGGAGAGAGAAAGAATGCAAAAGGAGAAAAATATTAAAAAGGCAAAAGTATTAAAAAATGAAGTGGAAAATATTAAAGTGGGAAGTGAAAGGATTAAAAAATTAAAAGAGAAATGGATAATCAAAGTGAAGAAAATTAAAATAAAAGTTAGCCAAGCCTCGGCCAACAAGCAAATCGTACAACCATCCAAAGAAGCCGCCAAGAGAAGTAAATCTTGGCAAAAAATTAAAGGAAGACACATTATTAAATTAAAAACCGTACAACCATTGGGAGAGAGCGATACATTGGCGAAAACCAAAAATTGCCAAGATTATAAATTGGTAAAAAGAGTTGTATGACATAAAGAAGGGCCAAGTAAGGGGAGTCGAGCCAAAGAGACAAAGCATGAATGCACTATGTAGAGGAAAAATGAAGGTGGGAACCACGGGTTGAGAAATAAAGTATATGACATAGCTTGGACTGGCAACCAAAGAAGCAAGGCGTACGACATACCAAGAATTGGTAACCACAACGGCGCATAAAACAGAAGCACGAAGCACTGGAAAAAGACGTACGAAAGAAGACTCGACGGCTAAAGGAGTGTAGCGTACGGCTTAAGAAGTTTATTGTATGGCCAAGAAACTTAATCGTACGACTCTCACAAGGCTACATAGTACGACGCTCCCAAAGAGATCAAAACGCTCACCAAAGAGATCAAAAGCAATTTAGAAACCTCCACTTTAGCTGTATGGCTCCCAGAGAGATCAAAAGCAATTTAGAAACCTCCACTTCGTTCTAACAAGTCTTCCTGTGTATTCATCGACGTGTGACATGAACATGTCTTCCGTCATTATTACAGTCTTCAGGCATGGGCCAATCTTCTCAGCATATGCGTCCCATTGTTCATCGTCCCACCATTCTTCATCTTCTTCATCGTTGTCACTGGGTTGGAGGTTTCTAAATTGCGTTTGATCTCTCTGGGAGCTCCGTACTATGTAGCCTTGTGGGAGCCGTACGATTAAGTTTCTTGGCCGTACAATAAACTTCTTAAGCTGTATGCTGCACTCCTTTAGCCGTCAAGTCTTCTTTCGTATGTCTTTTTCTAGTGCTTTGTGCTTCTGTCTGATGCGTCATACGAAGTCTCTGTGGTTACCAATTCTTGGTATGTCGTATGCCTTGCTTCTTTGGTTGCCAGTCTAGGGTATGTCGTATACTTTACTTCTCAACCCGTGGTTCCCACCTTCATTTTTCCTTTGCACAGTGCATTGCTTTGTCTCTTTTGCTTGACTCCCCTTACTTGGCCCTTCTTTATGTCGTACGACTCTATTTGCCAATATATAATCTTGGCAATTTTTGGTTTTCGCCAATGTCTTGCTCTCTCCCAATGGCTGTACGGTTTTTAATCTAATAATGTGTCTTCCTTTAATTTTTCACCAAGATTTACTTCTCTTGGCGGCTTCTTTGGATAGCCGTACAATTTGCTTGTTGGCCAAGGCTTGGCTAACTTTTATTTTAATTTTCTTCACTTTGATTCTCCATGTCTCTTTTAATTTTTTAATCCTTTCACTTCCCACTTTAATATTTTCCACTTCATTTTTTAATACTTTTTCCTTTTTAAATCTTTTATTTTTCTCCTTTTGCATTCTTTCTCTCCTTATTTTTAAATTTTTTTAATTCCTCAACATTTCTTCTATTTTTCTTCTCTCCTCTCTCTTCAATTTTTCTTGCTTTTTGTCATTTTCTCTCATCTTCTCTCTCCTCTTTCATTTTTTTATTTTTCTTATCTTCTCTCTCCTCCGTTTTTAATATTTTATGGCTTTTATCATCTTCTCTTTCTTCTTTCTCATATTTTCTCTTTGTTCCTCTTCGCCGCCTTCTCTGACCTTCGACTCTGACGCATAGTGCCATTTGCATGTGTACGGGGGCCTCTTGTAGCATTCTTCTTTGCAACAAGTTCCCATGTATTTTACATCAAACCATTTATCAAGTAAAGGAGCAAGACCAATACCTTTAAAGTTGCCGTCAACGTATCTCCCTCCGTACTATTGGTACCACATTACGTCCTCTCTTTCCACTGTCGGTGGTTCGGTATCACTCTCCACAATCCATCCTTCATTGCGATCCTTGTCACCTTCGACACCTTCCTTTTGTTTGTTCTCATGTGCTTCAACAAGTCTTCCGTGTATCCATCGACATGCGACACAAACATATCTTCCGTCATTATTATAGTCTTCAGGCATGGGCCAATCTTCTCGGCATATGCGTCACATTGTTCATCGTCCCACCATTCTTCATCTTCTTCGTCGTTGTCACTGGGTTGGCACTCAAGACAGTGTACAAGTGCTGCATGTGTTCTTGTAGACTTCTGCTGTAAACCAAAATATCATAAAAGAACAAGAACAAATCTGCATAAGGTTGGAATACCTCATTCATGGTAGATTGAAGAGTAGCAGGTGCACCTGTCAAGCCAAATGGCATGACTAAGAATTCATAATGATCATGATGTGCCCAAAAAGTGGTCTTGTGCATATCTCCTGCTTGCATTTGAATTTGATGGTATCTTGACAATAAATTACTTTTGGGGAAGATAGCTGCACCCTGCAGCTTATTAATCAGCTTTTCAATTTGAGGAATTGGGAATCACTTCTTAATTGTGCGCTTGTTAAGGGCACAATAGGCAATACATGTGGAGAATTATCCATCTTTCTTGCATACTAATACTGCGGGAGCAGCAAATGGGCTTGTAGTTTACCTGGTATGTCTTATTTGTAAAAGCTCTTGAACCATTTTTCAATTTCATCCTTGAATACATTTGGGTGTCAGTAGGGTTGGGTCATGATTGGCTTGGTGCCCTCCTCCAAGTCTATGATGTGCTCATAATCCCTTTCTGGTGGTAGACCTTCTGGAAGTTCTTCAAATACATCTGAAAACTGCTGCACTAAGTCACATACAGGTTGTATGTACTCAGTTTTTTCTGATTTGTTGAATTGGTGTAGCCCCTTAAGGATGCTGCATTGGACCACATAACCAGGGGTATTCCTTTCAACTCTTTCTTCTTTTTGTGTGCTGAAACTAGCTTACTTTCTGGAGTTCCGAACCTGTGAATTCAGTTGTTTGAACCCTGCATAAACTTCATAGGCAGCTCCTGAAAATTCATGTTAATATCACCAAATAGTCTTGACTCTTAACCTTTGGATCCCTAAAGATTACATCAGCACCACTTAGAGACAATTTAAAAATCAGATATCATAGAATAAGTTCCCACGAGCAGGATGAGCCAGGGTTACACGGGGACGCGCCCCCTGCCCCAAAACCCACTGTTCCCGTCCCCTGCCATCCCCGGGACTAGGGGATGCAAAGGGCACATCTCCCTGCCATCACCGAATGTCATGTCCCCTTCTCAGTGACATCTCTTGGAGCATAGGATTAGCCTATCACACGACCCTCGTAGGCTGATAGACTGGATAGAGGGTCACGTTGGAGCTTGGCTCATGCTTCAGTTGGCAGAGTTTGATCAGTTGGCTTTTGTTTGGGCTCGATCGGACACTTTTTGCATAAGTTGCTATTTTTAGCAGTTTTTGGCAGTCAGAGTGGGACCCCTGCTATTTTTAGTAGTATGGATGAATTAGGTTCAGAATCACTTCTTCAGTCGACAACTTCAGACGGCTCGAGCATTGGGTTAATATTGAAGGAGATATTAATATTTAATTGAATTAATTAAATATTAATTATTTGAAGATTATAATATAAAGTTATAATATTTTATTATAACTTAAGTGATTTCTGTTAAGGGGGTCGCCCATCATCAGAAGGGGGCCAGTTGGTGATTAAATTTATAATAAAATATTTGAACTGAGACTATTGAACAATTAAAATGAAAAGTTCGAAATATTTTAATGATTCCCTATTATGGTGGAAATCGCACTTTTGAAGGTTATAGTGCATTTGCCTTGGGATTCGAGCCATTATGCATATTGATGATTGAAAATTGATCAAGTTTGGTCTGAGCAAGAAGCTTTAGTGTTTCAGTCTCGAATTCATTGGGGAACGAGCCATCTCCATTGAAAGCAGTTCAGAGGGTGTGAGATATCACCTGATCTATTGCCATTTGAGAGATTTCTTCATCCAGAAGAAATTACAGAGCTTCAGAGTTATTTAAACTTCAGGGTTTCAGAGAGTTTCTTTATCCAGAAGTCATCTTGCAATCCAGGCGCATATATTCTACATATCCAGAGGTTTCAGAGGAGGCCGTACCTTTTTATTTATTGCTGCTGCTGTACTCAGGCCGTACCATCTGTACCTGGCCGTACTTCTTCAAAAGAGAGGCGTACTTTCCAGAGCAAGCAAATCGCCTTCTATTCCTTCAGTTTATCTTCTCCAGTTGGGGCGTCTATCTTCCTGGCACCTTTCGGGATCATCAGAAGGAGGGAGAGAGAGGAATTTATTGCAGCCGTACCTTTACCAGCAGTCATTATTGCAGCAAGGAAGAAAACCAGGTTTTCATAAATATCATTGCTTTTTGTATTGCATGTTAGTGGATCATTATTGTAATTGTCTCTGAAGATCAATAAATTGCTTGGCATCCTTATTAGCAACAAAAATCTATCGTTTCCAGAGATATATTATTTTATTTGAATTTCTTCTGTATTTCTTTCAAAAATCGCAATTTTCATTTATTGCACAAAAACCTCAAAAAACATTCAAAAACGCAAAACACACAAAAAAACATCAGATTCAGGAACAGGGGGAAACTAGGGTTTCTACACCGAATCAGCCCAATAAGTAGGAAACACCAGGAAACGTCCCTGGCCATTTTGGGATGGTTCCCCATCTCCGGTACGGATGGGGGACGTTGGAAATGTCCCCCATTGTACCGGGGACGGCTAGCTGTCCCCCATAGGCTGGGAGGTTCCTGGGGTTATAAAACAATAAAAAAATCGATTATTTTAATTTTATTCCTCCTTTCTTAATCGTGCAGGGCCCACCATCTCTCCCAATGTTAAAATTTTTCCCTAAAGTCCAAAGCAAACATAATATTAACATTTTTATTTTATGCTCATTCTTATGGCATGCACTCAGCTCATTCTCACACAGTGGAATTTGTTCAGTCTCGAATTGAACCTTTGGCAATTGCAAAAATTTAAATTTTCCAGTAGCAAGAAAGACGAACAACATTGTGATAAGAGATTTTATTAAATCTTGATTTTTATGTTTGAACTTTGAGACTTTTGGATACATGTTTGAGACATTTGAATATTGATAGACCATGGTTTTATTGATGTTTGATACTGCTGTGATAAATTTTATAATGCTTTAATGACATTTCTTATGCTGTTATAGTACTACTCTCGTGATTTATTTACATATTGATATTGTTGTTATCAATTATTAATTTATTGACATATCTATCTCTCTTTCCCTCTCTCTCTCTAATATATTAATAAATTTTGAAAAAACCATATATATATATGTATTTTGTATGTCGCCGTCCCCTGCCGTCCCCTAAAAATTGCCCCTTAGGAAACGTCCCAGAAACGTGTCCCCTGCCGTCCCCCCGTCCCCGTCCCCAAAACGCCGTGGAACATAGGGATGAGCCCTTTACTGCATGTATGACAGTGAAGGTGGGACCCATCAGCAATATTTATATCAAAGGCAGGACACTGTATTTGATAAGGCTAGGGCAGGGTATAATATTAAATCCAAGAAGTTATGATTACTTCCATGGTCAATCAAAACTACAACTTTCTTACTTTGATAAAGCCCTCCACTTGTAATGTAGAGTGAATGGATACACTTCTCATGGCTGCTAATGATGTGATGGGCTGCAGTTAACTGAATTCAACCTTTATTGGAATTTTTTTATAATGGGATCATGGCTCCTTACACGAATAACAAATTGCTTGATTACACAGTTTTTTTTGAGCAGGCTTATAGAATTTTTAACCTTGTTTGAGGTGACTTCCTTAAGAGGATTATGTTGTCTTGTTGGAACAGCAAGGAGGCTCTTCCCTTTGTTCCATCTCTTAAGCATTTTTTCATTGGACTTTGCTTGTGAGATGGCTGCATCAAGGTCCTTGGGTCTAAGAGTTTCTAGATGGATTTTCAGTTCTTCTTGAAGTCCATCAACAAACAAGGAAGCTTGTTGTGTGTTGAACATACCTCAAACTCGTATGGCATAATCTTTGAAACTTTGTACCATATTCATCCACAGAGTCACAGACTCCTGATATCCTTGATGCATATTACTAAGTTCCATAAATCTTGTCATCTGCAGGCTTTTTGCTGAAAACATCAATAATCAACTCAGTAAATTCCTGCCAAGTGAATAATTCATCATGTTCTCCACCTTGCACATCCAAGTCATAGTGATGCCACCATTCATAGCCATCTCCTTAAAGATGAAGCAAAACAAAATGATTTTTTTCCATATTAGACACAGGGTGCATTAGAAAATACACTTCTAATTTATGCATCCGTACTTCTGGAAAAAATTTCAATGTACCATCAAAATCTGGAACTTCAATATTTGGTACGCAGTGTTGTGGGCCTGTCCTAGTGTAGTCTTGTCCACCAATATCATTTCTCGTTGACCTATGGGTATTAAAGTCATATTTTGTATGAAGTTTGCATCATTGGCCATATAGGTCCTCTAGAATCTTCCAATGGCATCGTCGTTGAAGTTTCGAGCTTCTGTTGAGGGTTTGGACATGGTGGAGGAGATGCATCATAGCTGGGATTTTGCAGCTGGGTCAAAACCTATGATGTGATTCAGCTTTACGAGAAACTTGACGGCATAATATAAGCAGTTCCTGAATTGCTTGGAACATCTCCCTTAAACTCTCCAACGTTGGTTGTTGGCCTACACTTACACTCTTAACAAATCATTGACGGTGCCTCTGCCTGCTCTTGCTCTTCTTCATTGTGTTGATCATATGAATTAATGTAGGCAGTATCAGTGCTTTCATACCACTTCTGTGAATTTTAACTTGAAAATGTTAACGACAGCAAATAAACAAACATGGACCAAAATATTGAACTGGAATATAAATTTGCAAATATTTTTCTTAATAAGAGCACTTGTAAAAACAACAGGAATAAAATCTGTTCTAGTATCATCAATACATAGAAAAACCTGTTGGCATAGATTTTTCCTGTTACAACTTTGAAAAGTCTCTGGTTCAGATGTTGTTTCCTCAATGTCATGCTTGACTATGTTGATGCTTTCACCTTGTTTTGGCTTTTATTCTGTTTCCATGGTTTGGCTTTGTCTTCATTCCTGGTTGTGGGAACCAGTTGAATCCCTGTTCACCTTAGCATCTGAGTTTGTTTCCTTGCATCTCTAGTTTCGTTCTTTTATTTGGGTTCTATTAATTCTTCTTAATGAATCTGTGTTGTATTTTCCTCTGTGTTGTTATTGGTTTTTTTCCCCAGATTTGATCAGGATTCCTTGTTGCAGTTTGGTGGAGTGGACTTCTTTGGCTCTGCAATAACCCACAAATTCGGACCTTCAATTTTTCTTCCCCCCAAAAGGCAATACTCGTAGTTAAAGCATGTACTATGTAATGCCCCAAGCTTTTACCCAAGATATTAACACAGACTGACAATTTTTGCATGATACAGTTGTGACATGGACATGTTACAATGCACACCTATGCATTAGAGATGTTGTGACACAATGCAACAAAAATCATAGTGTGTGGTGTCAATACACAAAGCACGATAGAACAAGAAAAAGACTTACACACTATTGTGTGACTACCTCAACGCCCATACGAGAGGATAGAGTTTCCTCTAGAAATGATGACCAAGTACTAGAACGCAATCTCCATCTCTTGCAAATGGATAAGGAAAGGATGAGAATGACCACCATTTCCTAGTCCAAGAAACTCGAGCGTTGTCCCACCCCATCATACAAACCAACACACATTCACACATTCTAAACGATGTGGAAATGACATTCAAAACATACGAAAAGTCTACTAGGATGTTGAAAGGTAAGGAGTCACTAGCTCATCCTAATCCTGGAAGAGACAACTCATTTCCTCATGCTACACAACTTACAACTAAAAGGGGAGAAAAAGTACAAGAGGACATTAAACTTGACCAAACCAAGATGATGGCATTGAGGGCAGACCTTAGGGAACAACTTTCGTTTAGGAACTTTTTTTGTAAATGGTTGGCAACTTGTGTCACAAGGTTCGCTGAATTCAAGCTCAAAATTCAAATTTTGGCGAACTCCAAACTTTTATGTAAAATTCGTTAAAATCCGGCTTGGTATTTGTACAAAAAAGTGCATTTGTTTTTATTTTAAGTATATTTTCAAAAAATGATTTTTAGGGTTTTTGACATATTTTTCTTATAAATTGCTGCTCATGGCTCAATCTAAGCACACAACTGAGAGTTTGTGACTGTTCAAAATTCTTCTTTTCTGTTTGGGAGCCAAGTTGGTCATTTGAAGCTGAGTGTTGTGTTGGTTGTTTGAGGCTGAGTACTGCGACCTGCTATTGACTTTCACCATTTCCTGTGTCTTCCAATCCCGCTGCCTACTTTCACCATTTCCTACGTGACTTCCTTTGTCACACGACTCTTTCTGTTCCTACGAATGTTGACTCTTTCCATTCAAGTTTGGAACTCCAACTTCCTGCATGAGGCAACCTTGTGGAGCTGGAAATTATAGCTCTCTCTAGTCGACTTTATTTTATTTTTATAGGTTTTATTTTTTAGTATTAACATTTAATAAACTAAAATGTCATATTTTAAAATAATCGATTTAAATTTTAAACTATTTATATATAAAATTCAACAAATTTAAATTAAATTTAACAAATATACTAAAATTTAACATAATATTGTTTTGTTTTAAAATTAATATATTTAAATTAAAGTTTTAAATTTAATGTCGATTTTTTTCCCTTGCCAAACTTTATCTGAATTTTATTGTTGCCAAACACGAATTTGAATTCAAACCTTGTGACTCGGTTGACAACTACCCATTGTTTTAGGATTCCCCCTTTTGGACCCAAATCGCCCCTTTTACCAGTTGAAATCATCCCTGGCTATCTTGGATTGCACCTTTTACCAATGCAAATGGCCCCTTTCCAAAATGGGCAATTCTGGATGCTGCACAAGACCAAAATGCACTACATGGTTCTTGGAGGCTTCGAAATTGATTCCGAAGATGTCAAATGACTCCTCAATAAAACTACTACAAAACACAGCCTCGAAAACAAAGTTTCAATACCCAAAGGCATGATCCAAGATCAAAACCAAGGAAATGAGAGCATTATACATAAATGATTCTTGAGTGGGTATAGCTGGTTAGCCCTGCGGGAGTTAATTTCAACGGTTTAAGTTTGAGGTTACATAGGTTTACTTGAGTGGTTGTAGCTGATTACAATAAATGATACTAGTTTAACACAGAGAGTAAGTGAAGATGTATAATGGCCATGGGAGGCCCAATGAGCTGTTTGTCGCAATTAATTATATTCTTCATTTTAGGTGATTGTAAGTAGATTGATTTTCACGTGTGCTCACATGGGGGTTTGTATTGTTGATTTTGGATTTTTTCATACACCATACCAGTCTGACAAAATTAAGTAATATATTTGTTTCAATCAGGAAATTAAAAAGCTTCATGTGTTTTTCCAGGGGCTAATATTCATTCTAAATTGTATTTGAGTTTTGCAGAAGATAAACCCTCCAAAACCATTTGTTGTTATTAAGGGTTCTCTAGACTCATCTGGTCCAGTCTTGTCTAGACATTATAACCAGGAGGAGATCAAAGTTTCAGTGTCACGTTTAGCTGATCTTGGAGAGACTGATGACTGTGATGATTCTAATGAAGAGAACATCAACCAACTTTTTTTGATTGTGGTCATTGCAAAAGGTGATGAAGGGCCCGTCCTGCAGTTCCTGTGTGACCTTTATCCAGATGCAATGGGTATACAATCTGTATCTTTTACACAGAGAGAAGACATATCAAATCGAACAATGTTTCTTCCTAAAGGCTATCAAGGACCAGATTTTCGGTAAATACCACTTAACCTTTCTAAAGGAGGAAATTTTATGGGACTTAAGAAGCCTCCACAATTCCAGTGTGGTTGCAATATTTTAATTCTTATTGCAATTGAAAGTTACCTTCTAATTTATCTGGAAAATATTGTGTCTGAAATCTGATACTGTTTGAAAACTCCATAGGGATCTTGATCGGGAACTCCAGAAAGCATTCCGCATTTATTTGGAAGAGCGTGGCATAAATGAGGAACTCTTTCCATTTCTCCAAGCTTGGCTTTATGTGAAAGAACATAGACATCTAATGCAGTGGTTAAAAACTGTTGGTACCTTCATTTCCAACCAAACAGTTCCTGGAAGCAGTTAATTTAGTTGGAAATCATTTATTGATAGACATTTTACACAATACAAAAGCTCAGCCATTTGCCAGTGACATGGTGAAGCTGAATTGATTGTGGACAAATTTTGGCACATATTTCACTTTTGCAGAAGAGCATGTGGTATGAACATTGCACAGGTTATTTTAGCGGGGACTGATATTTTTTCTACTGAATTGACATGGCGTAATACTACAGTACATGTACTCAGTTTTTTTGTAGGCCTCCGATGATCACATAAATGGTACAATTTGTTTCATTGTTCAATATTACTATTTGGTCAAAACTACAGGTATGACGAGCATGTCAAGCGCTTTGAGAAATTCACAGCCAAATTAAGTTTATTGCATGTCTTGAGATTACAGAAATTAATAAACTTATACTGCAGTTCATCACATATGTGATTGTTTAGCAACTGCTAAAGCTTATGCCTTTTATTTAGACATCTTCAGGTCTAATGATATGCTTCAGTTACTCAGGAACTAGGTGTCTCAGATTATTCTTGTTGCTGAAATTAGTTCATGTTTATTGCAATAGGTCTCTAATTGTTGCTAAATTGTGTTTTCTAAAACTATTAGTACTGTAGTTGTTCTTGCACTACTATTTCGTTTATAGGATGTTTGGGGTCAGTATTTGTGGAATTTTTTTATTAGGTTGCTTTTTAATTTTAAATGATCTGTTGTAAGACCATAACAATCCACTGGCTTCTTGACTTCAGTCCATATCATGGTGCCTATGTGCTTATGCGGTGGCAACATAAAAGATTATTTGTTCGTGAATAGGAAGGACATGTATATATGTGACCGTTGCCAATTTTCTTCCAAATTTATCTTATGAGTTAAAGTACCAATATATGATGACATCCCTCACATTCATTGAATTATTACAGCAGTGATCCCAGAGGGAAAATCAATTGATAATACTCAAGGTTACCGGCATGTCTTTTTTTGTTTTCGACACTGGGGTCTCACCCCAAGCAAAACTTGGGGCAGAAATATGCTTTGGTTATGCGGGAGCATTTCAGGGGTCCAGCTATCAGCCACCAAAATTTTATTTTTTGCTGCAATTTTGGGATTTTTGTGGTCTAATCTTGGATGCGTGAGACAATCTTTACACTTAAAATTATTCAAATTCAAATGCATCTTTCTTATTTGGAAGTTTACCTCCGGTTGGAATCTTGGATAGATCCATTTGATACTTGTTCAAAATATCAAGAGACCTAGTGGAAGCCAAAGGGTCACAATTTGTCATAAGGGCACTTGGGGTAGTGGGCCACTGCATGTTGCCCATTCAACTTGCATGTGTAACCTTCATTTGCGTGTACTTTTTACTTTAGGGTGCTCATATGAAGGGGTTGTAATTTGTAAGGAGAATTTTTGTATGCATGTCTTGAGGTTGATTAGGTGCAGGTAACACTTGACTTTTTGACCTATATTAATCTAAGTTACCGGTTCTAGTATTGATCTTGATTTGGGTTTGTGGATCCAACTATTTTTTTTCAAGGGGTTGGGTTTGTCCATATATATATGCGACTTGAAAGTAAGAAATAAGTTTAGAATACCACATAGCATCAACAAAACCACCATAAGCTCTAATGCCATTTAAAACATAAATGATAAATTATAAAATATTCATTGCTCAAACTAAAAGTTCAATATTAGTATAATAATATCAAGTTTAACAATGAATTTTTAGCATCATATGGATTTTCTAAATCATTGGCACTAGATGATGTAGGAACATTTGAATAACTGCAAGTGGTGCCATTGTGATTCACACTACTATTATGTCGCACTAGTATTGTGCTCGCTTTTAGACTTCTCAAGTGCAACATGTTGGAAAGTGGAAACATCCAAGTAAGTCTAGTTTGGCTCCATATCCTACAACTTTGTGAAGGTCTAGGGGCGATGCTCCTAGCAAGGTTGAGGGGTAGCCACCTCAATGGCGCTTGGGGATGATGCTTCTCATGGGGTTCAAGGGTAGTGCCTTTGGCATGTTCCCCATCCAAATGAAGACTTTCAAAACAACATAGACCTTCGTGGTGCACACCATTTTCATAATGTTTTAAAAGGCAAAGTCCAAGGTGAAAAAATTAAAAAAAAAACAAAAAAATTGACGAGTTCACCTTGGGTTTGGCTAAGTCCACTTGGATCCTCCTCAAGTTTGCTTAGGTTTATCTCAAACCCATCTCCTTAGAGGCGTGTCTTGTGCATATCCACAAGCAAACAAAATTGTTTTGTAGATTTGGTTCAAATTGACCTAGATCTAGCCAGTTCCCTAGTGGATCCAATAACATAGGTATTAGTCCTTATTGAGTGATGCCATATTAGGAATGTGTTACTATTTAAAGGAGTTGCAAGTTGACTCCTTGACTTGAATCCTTGACCACCTTGGAAGAATGATGCCACATGTAGAGATAAAAACATTTGGGAGTGACCTTGTTGATGAGATTTTTTTCACTTTTTCATTCTAATGCTTGAAAAAGTGCTTTTTGAGCCACTTAAGTGACCCAATTTGTTGATGACATTGTAAAATGCACACTTTTTCACTTAAGTGATTTTGACTTACAATATGACATTGCCCTTCTTAGCAAGTGTTTGAGCAATTAAGTGTCAATTTCATTGATTTTGACCTCATGCTCCAACCACTTGTGTACCTTTTCTTGACTTGAAATCTTGAGAGAATACATTTCCCTTGTGAAGAAATGTCCTCATAAACATGTTTGATGTGCCAAGTAACACCTTTCATTGCTCTTGCAAAGATGTTGACTTAAATGATGACGACCACAATGATGACCATTGGGAATAAAAACTTAGGTTTGATTTACGAACAAGAAACAACTAAAATTTGGTTGGCTTGACACAATTTTTTTTTTTTTATAACTTTTTGTATAGGTATAACAAGGTTTGTTTGTGTTTGAAAATGCTACCTCAATTCTTATATAAAAATTGTGTGACTTGCCTAAGAGACAACAACAATATCTACTATAGATGTTGGAATGTCACCATTATCAACCTAACATGGACAATGACAATATCTGCTACAAATGTGGGAATAACACCATTATCAACATAAAATGGACAATGACAATATTTGCTACAAATGTGGGGATGACACCATTATCAACATAACCTCCCTTTGTATGGCTTCGCAGGTGGAAGAAGGATGGATTACTGTAAAGGGTAAAAAAGATAAATCTTTACGGCCTTCTTTCGATATGACTCTTCGCTCCCACAAGAAAAGTGCTAATTGTAGTTCTTGATGGTTCTTGTTTGGGTGCTGGTCTTTTGTTGGTTGCAGGCTGTCCTTTCTGCAGCCTGGCTTTTCTTGTTGTAAAGGGTAACAGATCCCTTCAAAATCTGTTTTTTTCCTATTATCAAAAACATAACCTCCCTTTGTGATGAAAGAGGCAGCTTCCTTGTTAAAAATAAAATAAAATAAAGTGAATGATATGCAATATGTAACAAATTTGAATTAAGGGGTTATAGGCTTATTGTGAAAAAATAAAATGTAATACAATATTATTGGTTCTTTGCATTGGTTTGAAGTTGACACATGATTTAAATGTTTTTTTTTTTGGAATTACACATACATGTACAAATTTTTGCATAGATTGCAAATAATAAAAAAATCATTCACACAAATGAAACATTGATTGTTAAAAGTAGAACATACTTACACAATTAATGAGGGAGAATGACAATGTAAGGAGAGAGTACCATTTTCACAAATAACAAATCTAGTATAAGGTTTGAATTCACCATTTATTTTTCTACATTTTGCAAGATGTTTCATGTAGGGTTTCAAATTATGTTGAATAATAACAATTGAATCTAATGTAATAAGGTTCAATCATGTAGAGTTGCATACATGGATGAATAATGAAATTATATATTATAGAAATTCTTCATTCATATAGATATTCACAACAAAAAAATTACTCTTATTGAATATTTTGATTTTCATAATGAAATTTTCCTCTCTTATTTAATCACAATGTGTAGAACACTTTTAATTAGGGTTTTCAAAAACCAATTCTTATAAAAGTTTGTATGAGAATCTTTAAAAAAAATCCTTTTTAATCTTTAACCTATTTACTTTCACTTTTTCTTTTATTACTATGGAGGATAATATTACATGACATTTTCCACTTGTAATCATGAAAATTGCATAACTAACACTTTCTCCCTTGATTTTGGATTTGTCTTGACTTATATGTTTCACATGCAATGGCGAGCATACAAGTGGAACATTTCTATACAAAACTAGGTAATTAACTAGAATCTTGATTGAGCTCGACTCTCAACACATACCCATAATTTAGATATCATCTATATATCTTCCATTCTCAACCTAATTCATTTCTACAAGTGCGAATCTAAATCCAGTTCAAATTTGTAGCCACAATTTTAACCTTTGAATTTTTAAATTGAAAATTCAAAATGGGCCCAAGTCAATTCCTTCCTACTAGTACTTGTTAACTTGAATTTGAAATATGTGAGTTACATGCCAGAGTATTGTATAAAAAGGATAAGTTGAAATCCATGTTTAGTATCCAATATACATCAAGCATTTGCAGTTTCAATGATTGCATTATCACATAGAGATCATCATAGCACATCATAGCATCAATAGCTAGCATCATCATAGCAACAAATAAGGTATATTGTGTGATTGCTTGATGTATTCAATATGTGTTCAAACTGTTAAATGGCTCAAGTTTTAGATATATTTTCAAATACCCAAGGAGAATGTACTTTAGGTGAATAAGTGCATGCAAGCCACTTCCATAGAAAAGAGCCATTTTCATAGGATCAAGGTTGAATCCATAGCTACAAGGATTGATTATATAGTCATAGAATTATACTAGAATAGAGAGTAGATCATCAACCAATATGTTCCAACTATTAGTTCTAGATCTACTCATATAACATCATTTTGAATAATTGAGTATAGTCTACAAAAAAATATCTCCAATTCAAAAAAACCCAATTCTTATTCCCTATATCATTTCAAAAGGCATGCTTGTCTTTAGTTATTATCTAAGCTCATATATCTAGGTGTATCTATTTGTTATTGCACATTTGTTTTAATTTACCCTAGATATTTATGCAGGATGTGGTGTCTTTTTCAGGTGTCAAAACTTTGGGGATCCTTGATGCTACAAGTATGAATCATGTCGAGATCTTAAAGCTTGATTCCCTGACTGTTTTAATTGAAGCAATGCATTTACGTGGCAATAGGCCTTTTGGTGTAACCTCAATTCTCCCTTAAGAACTTGTCAAATTGATGTATCACATTAATTATTATTTTTTTAATACATAACTTATTCACATGACTTGTGGGTTAGTCATGGTATATAGATTAGTTTCTCATACTTATGATGAAGCTAGAAAATGATCATTATCGAACTACCTAATGGATATTATGTTTTTTTAACAATATGCATACAAGAAGAATATCCACCCAAAGAGATGAAGTATGAATACGAGGGAGACCATCCTCCTTTTAAGGTGTCATCTCCTTGGGACTAGATTGGAGATATTGACCAGAGGTGTGTATATGTCTAGGGATTCTTACAAAGGAAACACTATGAAGGAGATATAACTTTAGAGGCTTAATGCATGGCTTAGTTAGACTTGGTCCATGATGTTGCATTCTTAGCGTTACTCCAATATTATGTGTTGGTATTAGCTTGTGCCAAATGGTATGATCATAAGCAACATAAGTTGTCTGGGCTAACATACTAGACTCTACTAGATATCAATATTAAGGTGATTGAGAGAGTTTTTGGTCATCCCAATATGCCCAATATGATGAAGTAAATATCAAGGCAACATTAAAATACTATGAGACCAAAACAATGGTGGCTACCAATTTCATCGATGATAGCTTGCTCCTACAGAGGAGAAAGTTAATAGTTAAGATGACCAAGGTCCAACACAAGAGTGAGTTAAGAGAAGATGTAAAGGATGCCATCACTCTCCTAAGAAAGGTCCTTGGTTTACCTAATGCTAGATATTTCTATATTTGGATGTTATTCATTTTGGAAATTATTGATTCCAAAAACACTCTTTGAGCAACTGATTGATGTATTAGAATCAAGTAGGTTCTATATGACATCCTATTTGGTATATCTACTAGATTTCAACACCAATTTTCCAAGTCTAACATAAATGGGAACCTTGTAGCTAAGATGGAAAAAAGTCTATGATCACTATCCCTAGCTTGAATTGAAGGAAAGCTAGAAACATTGTAACCTAGTAAACAATGCTTTTTTTTTTTCTTAGTTATTAGATGTTTATAAAATGGTTACACAAAGAGTTTATCCTTGCAGGGAACCCAAGATATGGCTGATTTGGGGAGTTGGTTTATCATGTTTAAAACCTTCTCATACATCAAAGTTGGCTTTCATAAGGCACCTTGCAAGCTCTCTTCTTGGTATCCTAGTGAGAATCATTCACTTGGAGATGTGCATAAAAGTGTTAGAGATACAAAAATTGGTGGCCAACAAGCACAAGGTTAGATTTTCCTTTCCCATCAGGGTTGGGGTGTACTCCTACTCCAACATGTAACATGCTAAGGCAACTAAGCAAGAAATGGTCATTTTTTCTATGAACTTATATGAGATTAGGAGCATATTTGATCTTATTAGGAAGATAGGACCACTAATTGGTTCATTTTTCAAGCATAATCCATCATTAGAGAATTTTTGGGTGGATTGCTTGGATGACCACAAGGTCAGGATCAAGGATTACTATTGTTTGACAACCCCTTTAATAAAGAGTTGTCATATTGATAGAGTCTCAAGGGAATCCATGAAGATGGGAAGGTCTTGGATCCTTCTTATAATTGAGGCAAATTCTTTAACTAACCAATGAATATAATATATTGGTATATTAGAGAATATTTCTCAATAGAAGCCTAGACATAAGCGGTGGTTGATAGAATGAAGTGGCTAAAAAATCCATACACCATGGAGGATCCACATCCACAAAGAAGGCCCCTTAGGCAAAAAGTTCAAAAATAGAACAAGGGGAATCTTCTATCCCTACTAAGGGTAAGGAAATTGCAAACAAGACCAACCCCAAAGAGCAAAGGGAGACTAGGGCCTCCACAAAGAGAAAAGATATTTTTTTTATTTGGAGGCCATATTAGAAGAAGAAGAAGAAGAGGTTGAAGAAGTCCAATCACTAATGGGGAAGAAGAGGACTAGAATCCAAGATACTCAAGAAGTAACTATAGATGTTCCCACTGTTGGTGTAATTAAATATTGAATTACACTTTATTAAGTTTACTTAGGTCCTAATTAGGTTTTACCTTTAGAGAAATTCAATCAAACAGGTTTTTTTGGGGATCCTCAAGGGATCAACCTTGAGCAATTTTTTGATAAAAAACGGTCAATATCTTTTTCTTTATGTACTTTTTTTTTTGGGTTTTGTTTAGAATCGCAAAATACCAAATAGGTATCTGCTAGATTTTGCAGATAGTGAGCAGAACTTGCAGAAATGGCTGTCAAAATCATGGCTATTTTCCTTGCAGGTGAAGTTTTTGATTTTTACCAAATCACATGTTCTGCTTTTTGGATTCAAAAATGCTTTTTGGGTTTTGTTGGCAACATCAAAATATTATTTGGGTATCCATTAGTTTTTGCATGCAACAAGTCAATTTTTCAGAAATCAAATCAGAAGGGTCGTGTATGCATTGTCAACTGGCAAAATTTACCTTTTTTTAAAAAAAATTCATAGCTTGAGCATATAGTGTCTGTTTTTCAAAAACTTTATATCATCGAAAACTGATTTCATCCTCTACGCAGATTCAAGGTCAATTTTTTTTCATGGATGCAAATGTGAATATTAATTTGCATACTTTATGTTTTCATTTTCTCTTTGATTTCTACATGTGTTGCATGTTCTCCTTTTATAATCTCGAGGTATTGTAATAAATGAACTTCAATAAAGTTCCATCAAGGGGCTACTTGCATAATAATTTGATTAGAGTGTAGTCGCATGGCATGCACTTTGATCCCATCTTCATATTGATGACAACTTGCATGAGTTGTATCTCGATTATATACTTTCTTTTGGTCACAATCTTGCTCATAACTTGACACATTTTGGTTCACATCAGTTCATGTCTTAGATTGAGAGCCTATGGTTAATGATCCTGAATTGCATTAGATTCTCATTGAGTCACATCTCAGTTTGAGGGCCATTCATTTTATGGTTAATGTTCTAGAATCTTCATGGTACTTGCTCCTATGGATTGGTTTTATTCACAACTCGACATCGACATCAAGATAGCTTCCAGATTCTTTCATCATATATTTCCCTCTTATGGGGAGGGTACTTCTTATGTATCTATTTGATGGATGGTGTACTTGGGGGTTCTTTTGGAGTCCTCCATCTTTCATCACTTTGTTGCATTCTCTATTTCTTTTGCATTGCATATGTACATGGGTACCTAACATGGCCTTGTAGCCGAGACCCATTCATGCTTTCATGGACCCATCCTTGCATTATTTGCATGTTTCTTATTCTCCCTAAGTTGCACTTAAGGGGGGGGGGTGTTGGTGTAATTAAATATTTAATTACACTTTATTAAGTTTACTTAGGTCCTAATTAGGTTTTACCTTTAGGGTTTTGTATATTTCTTTATAAAAGCAAGTCATCTTATGTAATTCATTATTCCCAATAATATTATTTCCACATATTTTGCAAATTGCTCTTGCATCTTTATTTTTTCTCCTTGTAGAAGGTTAATCCAAGTTTTTCAGGTGATCTTGGTTTTATAGAGTTTATTGGAAACTCTAACAACCCCCCTCCTCCTCATTGACCACTACATCCACCTCTAGTCCACCTCATTCACCTTCACATTCCCCTTCCTCCACATACTTACCTCAACCTTTTGAGGATGCTGCTATAGAAGAATGGGAAAAAATATGGAGCATGGAGATCCTCAAGTAAAAAATGTACAGGCCTTTGTTGTCACCTTGGAAATAAAGGAGTTCTTGCTAGATGATATTTCCTTATAAGAACATTCACAAACACTTATAGTACCACTTGAGGAAGTTGAGATGCATAATTTTGAGGCTTCATTTGAGAATGGGTCACATGCAACCACCCCAACTTAGATGAAGTTTCCTTCAACCTCTTCCTTTCTTGGATCCACATCAATGAGGATCCTAATTCATTCTCCTCCTCCATAGACATCACGAGCCACAAGTTTACTAATATGGTTGAACTCCACTATGGAGAAGAGATAAAGAATATATAAGCCTATAAATGAAGACTTCTCCAAGATTGTGGAAATGTTCAAGGCTCAATTAAGTCCTAAGAGAGCTAGAACATTGTCCACAATCATGATGGATGTATATGTTACAAGGGTGGTAGAGATAACAACTTCTTTGGTGGACAAAGAAGCAACTCATATGTGACTAGGAGACTATCAAATTTAGAGGGTTGATTTGGGCCACCAAACACAAGAATGAGAAAAATATATATTGCAAGCATATGTTTCTACCATATTGGAGATAAAGAAAGAGGAGAGCAAAAAGGATGAATTGAAAGTCTAGGTGGGAGGGAGAGTTGATGACTTACATTGAATATCTTGTGGTCCCTATGGATTCTAATGCCTTAACTCCAACGATATTGACAACCTTGAACAAAGATAACCAATGTACCGATGTCAAAAGTAGTCACTGCTACATCAATATGAAGGGATGCATTGGAGGAACATGATAGCATAATCATAATACAAGCCTTGCGATCCTATCCTAAAATTAGTGATGCAACATGTTTATTAAGTTTGTTGAGGATTGTATTGATGAAGAGCTCCTTGTGTTGGAGTATTTAAATATCCTCCAAAGAATGGATTAGATGCACTTCAGTGTGCTTGCAAAGAAATAAATATTTTCCAAGGGTGATTAGGAGCTGCTAACTGAGTGGTCAAAGGCCACAAAGATGAGAATAAAGGTGATAAGAGGATGCAACTATGATTCAAATTAAGAAATTTATAGGGGGCATTCTATGTACTTTATGGGAAAATTCAAGCTCGATATACCCTACAAATAGAATAGTAAAGGAATTTATTGACTCCTCCATGGGAGCTTGACTGAGGAAATCACAGACATATTTTCAAGGTCAAGGGTGAGTTCAATTCATTTTAGGGTCAGTTATTAAAGCTTGGGGAGTTGGACAACATGATAAAAACACCATCTTCTCAAAAAGGTTCCATTGATAGTATTGTAGAGGACCAAATTAAAATGACTTGCACGAGGCAATTATTGGTTTCAAAGATCACTTCCTAGGAGAAGTATAATCACCTATTCATAGAGACAAAACCAATTTTGGGAATTGATGCTCACACATATAGGTGCCCTATTTTGTTTGCTAATTCATTTATCCTTTGGTCATGTAATAAGTCACTTTAATGATTTAAAGTGAATTTAATTCTAATGCAAAATTATTCTTATAAATTAAATAAAAGGCATGTAACTTGTAATTTTAGGTCTTTCTACTAACTTATAATCTAGGAGCTTATTAGTGCAAGGTGTTTTCATTTTAGGCATCTAGTTTAGGTATTTATGTAAGTTTCAAAAACTTTGTAAATGATAAAATTTGTGGAGAATAGATAGCTAAGCAAGGATAGAATAGAAGTGGAAAGTAAAATAAGATGTTCTAAGTTTTGAAATAGGTTATGCTATAGCACCCATATTGAAATTCAATGAGAAGGATGAAAGTACAAGGCAAGTTACATGAAAAATATTCTACCAATGTTTGATTTTATGAGGTAATGTATGGAATTTTTACATGCAATAAAATTGTTTTAGATGTTTCATTTTCATTTTCAAGTAAAATCCTTAGATGGTGGTAATACTTTTAGATGGTAGTAATACTTTGTGTTTATAGTTGTGTGGAATAGTGACCAAATAAAGTTGGTTTATTTTGTTCTTCTCAAATAATCTTAAAATTGTGACATCAAAAAATAGATCCATTTTATTTTATTTTCTCTAGCCCTAATTATTTTCATTTTTTGTATTAAGCATCAACGTAAATACAAAATTAAAACAAGTGCCACGTAGTGGCTAGTACTTTCCTTTATAGTATTGTAATTATTGATTTTTAGATTTGGGAATAAATATATATAAGTTTTATTAATGTGAATAAAAATAAATGTAAGTTTTGTTAATTATAGTGTTTTAGTATTGTTAATTAGTGTTTTGGATGATCTAACCCTAACCCTAATTCACATTCTAACTCTAACCCTAATCCTAACCCTAACAATAAATTCTAAACCATTATCCTAATCTTAGACCTACCTCTAACCCTAACTATGGTCATAACACTATCCATAACTATGGTTGTCACCCTAACCCTAACAAAAGAATTGCAAAGTGACATTACAAAAAAATAAATCTATGAATTAAGATTTGGAATAAAGATATTAGATAAATAAAATTATGAAGCATTATATCTATTAATCATATTTTAGTGATTTTATTATTTTATTTTTAATTTATTTAAATTTTTAAATAGTATTAACCATAATTTTTACCTTATTTTTAATTCTAATCCTAATCCTAATTATAATACTTTTAGGATTATAATAATTAACAATAATATGATTAAAACTATAGTTTAATTAATAATTATAATAATTTTAGTTATTTTAATTTAATTTTTATTTGTATTTATGTATGTTTTGAAGTTAATAAAAATTGGAAAATAAAAAAATCACAATGTCAAATAGTTTGAGATTTAATTTAAATTTTTATTAATAAAAAGGGGTAAAAACTTTATTGATAATCAAAAAGAGCATTACAACAAAGCAAAGGGCCTAAACCCCAGGAAAGCAAAGATACAATAAAACAGAGCAAGAAACAACATCATCCATCACCAATCCCATCACCATCCTCCGCAATAATCTTGTTCAACTCATGGCGAAGATCTTGGGAAATCTGATCCCATCCCTCAATCCTCCAACCATCAAGATGCGTCGAAGCCCATTTCGCCAAGCAATCCGCTGCTTTATTCCACTCCCTCGGAATATGGACAAAAGAAACCTCCTCCATCAAGGAGCTAATCTGCAGAATCTGTTGCACCATCCTAGCTAACTGCCAACTGACATCAGCCACCTTCCGATCTTTAAGCAAATTAACCAAAACCTGTGAGTCAGACTCACAGATAACTTTTCTCCACCCCAAAGCATAGGCCCGTTCAAGGGCAGAGAATATCGCCAGACCCTCCATAAGGTTGACGGTCTTTGTCCCCTCATAGATAGAGAAGAAGAAGACCACTGATCCTGTAGAATTTCTACCAACTCCACCAATTCCAGCAGGCCCTGGATTTCCTTTTGAGGAACCGTCAGTATTAATCTTCAAAATTCCAACAGGAGGGGGCAACCATTTACCCACTCTCATAACTTTCATTTTTGCTTGCCTGCCCTTTCGGACACAAGCTGAAGCCAAAGACAACTCCTGAAGTCCCAAACTCTCCACCTTCTTAGCATCCTCTTTCTCTAAGGGAAAGCCAACCTCACACTTTGCTTCCACAGTCTCCCGAACCATACCCATAATTCTCTGCCAGACTTGTTGGAAAACCAACTTTTCACCTCGGAAGATTCTGCGATTCCGCTCTAGCCAAATCTGCCAGAGAAGGAAAGAAGGCCCCACATACCACACATCCTGTAAGAAAGATGCGGTAGTAGGAGGTCTGCCAAGACTACGCCAGAAATCCACCAGAGAGGAAGCATGAACACAAGGAACTCTCCAAACTTCCCACCACAAGTGCCAGAGCCTCAGAGCAAAGGGGCAACGAAAAAACAAGTGGGCAGAATCCTCCTCTCCATCCCCACACAACACGCACATGGATGGTCCCTGAAATCCCCTCTTCTGAATATTATCCCAGGTCAAACACTTGTTCCAGGCCAAAGTCCAAATGAAGCAATTACACTTCGGCCAAGAAAACTTGTTCCAAACACTCTTCCACCATTGAACCTCCACCCCATCCAGCTTGTGAGATAACAACACCTGATAACCAGAGGAAACAGTATAAACACCCTTAGGGTTGGGAAACCAAGATAAAACATCTCCATCCGGAAGGGAACTACAAGTCCTGCTAGAGAGGATGCTTTGCAATTCCGCACACTCCTCCTCCATACCAACCACAGGCCACTCCTCGGGATTCTTCCAACTAGCCGTCCTTAATTGACCATGAGAAGAAACAGACTTAAAGTCTCTCACCTTGTCCCAACCAGCCTCGAGGAATCTTTGACAAAGGGGCAAAAGGTTAGGAAACTGAGAAACAATGGGCGGATAACCATCCCAAGCATCCAACCAAAATTGAGCCTCAAACCCACTTTTGCAGATCCAGAATAAGCCCTCCTTAACTAGTGCAGCCCCTTTCTTAAGCGTACCCCAAATTACCGATCCTTTCCCCACTAAGGGGTAGCGAGGAATATCCCGCTGAGGGATCCCGGGAAAATATTTATGAAGTAAAATCTTGGCCCAGGTTTGATCCTTCTCCACACACCACCTCCAGTATAGCTTGGCAACAAGCGCCACACTAGACAAAGATGACTGCCTTAAACCAAGACCCCCATATTGCCTCGGGCTACAAACAATCTCCCATCTCACCAAGCTCCATTTGGATGACGATAAATTACCTGCCCATAAAAATTGTCTAGATAAAGCATCAAGTTCCTGAAGAAAACCAACTGGGGCCACCTGGAGCATGCATCTGTAAATGGGAAGAGCTTGAACCACCGATTTGATCAACTGGACACGACCAGCAAAGGATAACCACCTATGGGTCCAATGGTTAACCTTTAGCCGAAACTTTTCAAAAATGTTCTGCCAAGAATCCCTGGGCATCCTTTTGTCAGAAATAGGAATTCCGAGATAGATCAAAGGTAGGGTCCCAGTCTGAAACCTTAAAATATTGGCAATCCTCCTTTGAATAGACCAGGAGTATTGAAAAAGAAGATGGAGGATTTACCTTCATTAATCATTTGACCTGAGGCAGTCAAATAAACATCCAACACTGCACGCAAGTTTGTAGCCTCCCTAATTGTAGCCATACCCATCAAAGCAGTATCATCCACAAACTGCAAATGAGACTGTGGGGGAATATTACCACCCCAACGCCATCCCTGAATGAGACCCCTCTCCACATTCCTTCTCAACAACCGACCCAAACCTTCAACAAAGAGCAGAAACAAATACGGAGATAAAGGATCACCTTGACGCAATCCCCGAGAGGCTCCAAAAAGCTCTGAGGGTTCACCATTAATTAAAACAGAGAAGGAAACAGAAGTCACACAACTCTTGACCCACCGAATCCAATCCTCCCCAAAGCCAAAAGCACCAAGGATCTTCCAAAGGAAGGACCATCGAACTCTGTCATATGCCTTTGCCATGTCCAACTTGATGAACATTGCCTTATCAGTGGAGTTAGCCATAGAATGAATGGACTCCGTAGCAATAACCACCCCATCCAGAATTTGCCTGCCCACAACAAAACCACTCTGCTCCTCAGAAATTAACACTCCGAGCCAAGTTTTCAGCCTATCCGCAATTACTTTAGAGATGATTTTGTAAATCACATTACAAAGAGAGATGGGTCTAAATTGGCTTAACTTGTTTGCTCCATCAGATTTGGGGATGAGAGCGAGGAAGGTGGAGTTCAAAGCCCGTAACATCTGCTTATTCGTCTGAGATTTGGACAACAGCCAATAAGTCAAGCTTAATGATATCCCAGAATTCTTGAAAGAACTCCACCGGAAAGCCATCAGGGCCAGGAGCTTTCCCTTTCTTCATTTGGAACACCGTTCTCTCAAGCTCTTCTATCGAAATATCCCCCATGAGACGTTCATTCATCTCCATAGTAACCAGAGAGGGGATACAAGACAGAACTTCAGCCTCCTCCTCGGAAACCCCCTGCGAATCCTCCCTAAATAAGGTAACAAAGTACTGCATGGCCTCATGCGAAATATCCTTGAAAGAGGATAGATGCTCGCAAGTATCTTTTACCATAACAGAAATTAAATTCCCATGGCGCTTGGCTTTGACCGAATTGAAGAAGAAGGCCGAATTTTTATCTCCCTCCTGAATCCATTCAACCCTTGCCTTCTGTTTCCAATATAATTCCTCCCGTAGTTCACACTCCTCCAACACTTTCCATGCCCTGGCCTCCTCTTGAAGTAAAACAGCAGTCACACCTTCCTCCCTAATCACTTTGGTAATGCTATCCAACTCCACCTGTGCAGCAACCTTTGCATGGAAAATGTTCCCAAAGCAGTGTCGGTTCCAACGCTTAAGCTGATATTTAACAAATTGGAGAAGTTTAGAAAAAGTGTACATTGCCGTACCATAAGCGGGTCTTCCCTCTCTCCACCAATCAGCCACATAGTCATGAAGAGAGGGTTCACGAAGCCACATAATCTGAAACTTAAAAGGGGGTGACTGAGGCACCTGAACTGAAGAAACTACAAGCTTGATAGGCCAATGGTCAGACCCCCTCCAATCCAAGATTTTTGAGCTAGAAGACCATAACCCACCAACCCAGAAGTAGGAAACCAAGAACCGGTCAAGTCTTTCAGAGATGCAATTATCTCCAATCCTTCGATTGTTCCAGGTGAATGAACCATTATTAGGTTTGACATCAACAAGATTCAAAGCAGAGATATTATCCTGAAGAAGCATCGCAGAAGGCTCCAACCTAGCAATACCCCCCGCTTTTCAGCTAGTTCTAAAATAGCATTAAAGTCCCCAGCCATTATCCATGGATGAAAAGGCACCATGCTCCGAACAAATCTAATATGGGACCACAGAATTTGCTTACCTTGAAACTCGATAGGCGCATAGATATTAGAGAGGAGGACAGACTCCCTAGTCTCAAAACAAGAAGCGATCATTGAGAGAGAAGACTTGTTGGCCATCCACCAGAGAGGACGGATCCTCCGAGGATTCCAAAGGCAAGCCACTCCACCCGCAGACCCTTGAGCACCAACACACTGACATTCGCCACTGCCCCACAGCTTAGGGGATAAACCAAGCATGCATTCCACAGATAACTTAGTCTCATGCAGGAACAAAACATCAGGAGATTGACTTCTTACCAACTCACGAACAACCTTTTGTCTAGGGCCTCTGTTTAGGCCCCTTACATTCCATGAAAGAACAATCATTTCAAAGAGCTCGAGAAGTGTGAATCCAAGGTCTTAACCGACCCTAACTCCACCAAGGTTTCCCCAACTAACTTAATCTTTTCCATATCCTTCTTCCTGCCAAGCTTTGAGGATTTCTCCCCCAACCCTTTTTTGATATCCTTTTGATGAAGACCCAAAGGAGAGAGGAGAAGAATTTAAATTTTTTTTTTAATTGTGTAAAATCAAAATCAAATCTTAAGAATAATATTTTATATGCTAATTTATGATGTGCTTTAATTTAAGTTTTATTTTATTAATTTAATAGTGTGAATCTAAGATTTTTTTAATAAAAAAAAATTAAATACATTAAAAAATTATTCTTTAAAAAAGTAAAAATAAGTAACATTTATTTATTTTAGAAATATTTAATGAAATAACTTTACAAAGTAAAAAATGTTAAAAACACAGTTTATCTTGCTTTTCCTACAAATTCTTATAACACCCCAAATTTCTTAGTTAATTATGTTCAAGAAAAATATTTTTAATTTTTAATTTTTAATAGACTCAAAACCAACTTATTAATAACTAATTAACAAAATGAATTGAAGAACTGATTGCACTAAAAATACATAAAATATTCATGCACATTAAAAATAAGATATGGAGTGACATTTAATTAAGGGTCAAATGGGGTCTCAAATGAGGTCACAAGATAGAGCAAATCACAGTCAAAATACAAAAAAGGATAGATCGCGGAAAGAAGATTCACATGTAGATGTGGAGTAGGATTTAACCGAGATTGTTGAGGGGGATGCTGGTGATTTAAAGAGAAGAGCAATTATTGAGAATTTCATCGGAATCAAACCCTTCAGATTTGAGATACATGAATGGATTGACCAACATTAGCCATGCTGCTCGGTTCTTAATTTTCTCCCCAAAAACTTATGT
Source organism: Sequoia sempervirens (assembly GCA_007258455.2). Lineage (NCBI taxonomy): Eukaryota > Viridiplantae > Streptophyta > Pinopsida > Cupressales > Cupressaceae > Sequoia > Sequoia sempervirens. Next base: position 301,014,023 of record VDFB02105785.1, read on the forward strand.
GTCAATGTTTGAAACAAAGAAAAAGAGAGAAAGAATAATCAATACCACTACTTGGGAAAAAGATGAACTGCGATTATACTTACAGAGATGGGAAGCAAATTTCAATCTGTTAAAGACAAACCTTGCGGATGCACTGGTATGGTTAAGTTCTCTATAATTTACCATTGAATATTGGTCGGGTGAATGTTTAACTCGAATCCGGGTAAGATCGGAAGAACAATCGAAGTAGATTTGTAAAATTGGGAAACCCTAATTTACGTCAGAATCAAAATTATAGAAATAAATGAGATCTTGAAGCGAATCAATTACATCTGCTAGACTTTGGGGTCAAGAAATCGCAGTTGAAGAACTCAAATTTTATTTGCGAAAGGTGTAAGAGTCGGAGACATAATAAAAATACATGTTGATGCCCACCCCTAATTCCGAAGACAAAGTGGATACCAAAATGAAACCCAACAATAGACAGAGATGTTGAGGGCTCCAAAGAAAGCAAGGAGGCACAAGCGACTAACCAAGAGGCTCACAAAAATGAATCAAAATCTGTCGAGGAAACGATTGGTAAGCCAAAAATGGAAAATCAAGCTTCCGATTGGGGAATTATTCCATATAAACAAGAAACAATGGACAACCAGATACCAAACTCTGGGAAGAATTAGAGATCTAGGAAGAAGAAATAATGGACCAAATGGATATGGTAGACCCAAGATGAATCAATCAAATGACCACAAAAATCTTGAATAAAGGGAGTAGAAAAAAAGGACCAAAAACGGAAGAAAATGAAATAAGAAAAAAAAAGGGAAGAGGAAGCTCTGTGTGAGGCAAAAATTTCCATCAAGACATATTTGCTAAGATCCAAGGTCCTCCCTTGGAAACCAATGAATATATTCACATGGAATGTTACCTGGGCATTAAGGTCCTTAACACATATTGCATGACCAAGTGTTAATTTGAACCACCAATTGATCAACTGTGTGATGTTACAAGAAACAAAACTAAATTCAAAAGAAGCAGATATATTTCTAAAGCGTTGCAAAGGATGGTCTAGCCACTTCACGGAAGGAACGGGTGCATCCAAGGGTCCTGGAATAATGTGGAATCCTAGAAAAATGAGGATCAGTATAATCAAAACCAATAATAATTGACAACTTGCAAAGATACATAGTCTATATGCAAAATATGTTTTTAAAAAAAAAAATATATATGGGCCGACAAAACCAGTAGAGGAAAAAAATATTTATGGAACGACATCGAATTTGAACTAAATAACCTTGGTATGAGGGAGTATGTAATTGTTGGTGATTTTAATGCAATATGGGATCTATCTGAAAAACTTGGGGGGATTGGGAGAATATCACAATCCGAAGAGGATTTCAGAGACTTCATATACAAAACTGGACTTGTTGATATTGTGCTTTCCAATGACATCTTCACATGGAACAATAGGCATAAGGGATTCACAAATATAGTAGAAAGACTTGACTGTTTCCTGACTACACCCAACTGGGTCCAATCATCCATCATAATCACGACCAATATTTGTCTAATATCTTTATTCGACCACTTTCCTATATTGCTGATGCTAGAAGAAGAAACACCGAAACCATACTGTCAGTTTCAGTCTGAAAAAATGTGGCTGCAACACAAGGATTTATGTGGATTACTTAGAAGCTAGTGGATGAAACCTACAAATGTGGATGGATAAAAAAATGTGTGTTTACCAAAAAGTTACAAATAATCAAAGAAAGGTTAAAAACAATGGAATAAAAATACCTTCGATTTTTTTGAGAAGGAAAGAATTGAATGAGAGTTGGAAGAACTGAACCAAAACGTCTACTATGTTTCAAGAAGATTATGTTAAAGAAATCACAACTAGTGGATTGCACTGCAATTTTGGCTAGAGAAGAATGCTATTGGTGATCATACAACTATCCAAGTTTCTCTAGATTGTGATATCATGTTGTATGATCTCTTCTTTTTTGTTGAGTTATGATATAGTAAGAACTCTGGAGGACTACTCTAATTACTCAAGCAAATTGGTTAATAAGGATAAATCATGCATTTTTTCTTCAACACTTTGATCATGGATTTTCTTATTGTCTAAATGCTAAAGCATACTTTGGGAAATATACTTGTATCTTAGATGATACAGAGGACTATCAAGGTATACCCCAAACTTTCCCTAATGTTCTAGACCGTAGTACACTATTTGTAGGAGATATTATTGATGTCTTGATGGATCCATCTAATATGAATAAGGTTATTTTAATTAGAATATTTCTCGAATTTCTTGAATTGTTTTCCTAGTCTTATTCCAATATGCTTGGCATAGATCCTAATATAGTTATGCATTTAACATTGTGTTACAAGGTGATGCTAAACTAGTAAGATAAAAGATTCCTAAAATAAATCCCAAAGTGACTTTGTTGGTTAAGGCTAATATTGAAAAGCTAAATTATAAGCAAGTTTCATCCGCCCTCTCGACTATTCACCTTGGATATTGAACATTGTGGCTATTGCTAAACTAGATAATCGTATTCAAACGTGTACAAATTTTCATGACCTTAATAAGACATATTTGAAATCTATGATTTCCCTCTTCATAACATAGACATGATTGTTGATTCTACCATTAGGCACACTTTACTTTCATTCATGGATGGATTTTCAAGATATAATCAAATCATTATCAATCCTCAAGACCAATTCAAAACCATTTTTATTACACCTTGGGGAACATTTTATTGGGTTGTCATGCCATTTGGATTAAAAAATGTTGGATCAACATATCAAAGGGATATGATATTAATACTTCATGATTTCATTCATAATATCTTAGAGGACTATGTCAATGATATTTTGGCCAAATCTATATCATGCCAAGATCATGTCGAATCCCTTATAAAATCTTTGAGTGAATTTGTAAGTATAACATGTGGTTGAGTCGTAGAAAATGTGTCTTCAGTGTGGATAATGGAAAACTATTAGAATTTTTTATGTCACATCAGGGTATTGAGGTGGAAACAAAGAAAATTGATGCTATAATTGACATGCCACCTCCTCAAAATATTTCTCAACTTCGTAGCTTACAAGGGAAGATTTAAGCTATCAATCGTTTTGTCTCATCATTGGTAGATCAAACTCTCTCTTTCACTCAGTTGCTTAAGAAAAATTCTCATTTCAAATGGAATGAAGCCTGTTAAAAAGCCTTTAAAATTTAAAACAATATTTGGCTAATCCTCCTATTTTATAACCAACTACCTCAAGACATCTTTTGTTCTTTACACTTCTACTTTATCTAATGCTCTTGCTGTGTTATTAGCACAACATGATAAGAATGGTAAATAACATCCTTCCTACTACATTAGTTGTACATTTTTTAATTAGAAAACATGATATACCACAATAGAGAAATAATTTTTGACTTTTGTATTTTTTGCAAGTAAATTAAGACATTATTTATTAAATGTTGAAGTGCATGTTATTATAATATTCAATCCATTAAAACATCTTTTCTCCAAAACGGATATGTTAGGATGCTTTGCCAAATGAGTGATTTTGTTAACAAAATTTGACCTTAAATTTCTCACTCAAAAGACAATTAAGGGTTAAGTGTTGACCATCCATTTAGTTGAGGCTCCCTCACCATTAGCTTTATCAAACCAAGATTCATTTACTGAAGATCATGTCCTATAATTAGAAAAGAATAAAACATGGGACTTATAATTTGATGGTTCTAAGTGTAAAACTGGATCTGATGTTGGTGTTATACTATTACCTCCTTCAGGTAATCCAATTCCATCATCTTACCATCTAAATTTCTTATGCACTAATAACATCATGAAATATGAATCTCTTATTGTTGGTTTGCGTGCAACATTGTTCCTTAATATTCAACATCTTCTATATTTGGGGATTCTCAACTAATCATAAAACAAATCAATGGATCTCACCAAGCAAAAAAATTAAACTATCCCAATACTTTGACTTAGCATTAGCAACATCGCAATATTTTTCCTTGTATACCATGAAAACATTATGTAGAAAGACAATCAACATGTGGATGCAATGGCGAGCATTGCCTCCCTTATATCCGTTGACAATGCGTTTACGAATTTCAAATTTACTATTCATAATCTCACATCATCGTCAATACTGTCCAAGGTGTTAAAGATGAGATAGTTTGTTGTCAAGTAATGTTAATTCAAATGAATGGTACTCCCATATATTTAAATATTTGCGGGATGGTACCTTTCCTAATCTTGCTCCAAAAAGCATTCAAGCTCATATCTAAAATCTCACAGTGCAATAGTTAATTTTAGCTATTGTGTTATACCAAAGGACATATAATGGTCTCCTTCTTTGTGGCCTTAACAAATTAGAGATCTACATTGCCCTTGAAGAAGCCCATTTAGGTGCTTGTGGAGGACACTTTGGTGGTCAATCTCTCGTTCAAAAGTTACTTCACATCAATTATTATTGAAAAAATATGGAACAAGATTCTTATGCATTTGTTAAGAAATGTCCTAAATGTCAACAACATAACAATTTGATTCATGCTCCTACCCATGAACTTCATGCCTAATTTTCTATTTGACCATTCTCTGTGTGAGGCTTGGATATTATTGGTAAAGTCTCTGCTCCTTCCTCTTAAGGACACACTTTTATCATTACTATATACACTCAAAATTGTCCTGAGCCTGCAAGCATCATTTTTCTAATAATTCTCGTCTTAACTATATAATTAAATAATTTTTAATTATTTAATTATTAATAATTTCATATTGATACTAATAATTAAATAATTTTATATTTAATTAATTCACCTTATTACTATTCTTCCTTGATTAATTAAATAAATTTGATTTATTTAATTACGTCACTAATTATCTTTATTCTTCAAAATTAATTATTTATCCATTATCCATTTCCTAAATTAAATTTATCCTTTAAATTCTCAACATTATCCATTCTCTATAAATAAATAAAATTATTTATTTAATTCATCTTGCACATGCCTTTAATAATTAATTAATTAAATTAATTATTAAATCTCATGCATTTCTAACTCATCCTCTCATCGAGACTTACTCTCATTCCACTGACTTGTCAATTTTAGTACACTCATCAATTACACCTATCCACTAACACTTAGTAGATGAGTTATCTTCATAATTAGATCCCTTAACTAAACTATGCAATCAGTTAACTAAGTCATGCACTCAGTTCATTGAATCATGCAACCAGTTAACAAATCAATCAATTCCTCTCATCAATTCTCCACCATCGATCTCTTCAATTCTTCCTCAAATCTTGACCGTCTATCAAACCTGCGTTTTCTATAAAATCAACCTTCATCCTCATTTAAAGCTAATCATGATCTTTGATATTTTTCTATCATATCCATTTTGAGTTTATTGAAATTGTGCACATACAAATCTAAGAGCAACAATAGCTTACAAAGCAAAATTGAGAAGGACAATGGAGGTGATTTGATGTTTGATGTGAGAAAGGTATAATGCTTGATTGATATTTCATGTTTCTTGTATTTATTCATTCTTCATTGGTAGATTGGAATTAGTTTGTTTGAATCTAATGGTTTCGTGGTTGTTGTTCACGATTCTAGCTATTTTTCCTAATTTATAGTCATACAAATTGGTGAACTCGACGTGAATTGCTAACAAATTTTGTGAGATTTTTTTTTTGAAGTTACACATTCTACAACGCATCTGTTGAAGTGCAACAGCGCATTTGTGGAGTTCTGTAATGCATGTCCCCTACGACACATCTATGGAGTTCAACAATGCATCTATTTACTGCGACACATGCATAGGTTTTTGTGACACATCTGTTAAAATCAACGATACAATTGACTAAGATTATAATATTTCATTTCTTTTGTTAACAATTGTTGTTTCTGATTATTGTAGAGGACTGGAAATTGATTGTGCAAAACCCTAATGTATTGAATTGGTCCTTTTTGGGTTATCTTTTTTGTTTGTTTTTAGTGATTTTGGTGTTTGTGGGTTTTTTAATGCAATCATATTTCTACACCACAATTATTTTCTATGGTGCATCTCTCTAGTTTATAGAAATAAGATCATAAATGCACCCACAAAGAAACGATAACACAAATATTTTCATGAGTGGAAAACCCTCATAGGGATGAAAAACCACTCGTAAAAATACCCCACTGGCTTAATGATATGCCTCATTGGCAAAGCCCTATTGGCTACAAGGTTTCAATGGTTACAAAATGCCTCATAGGCAATGATCATAGTGTCTCACTGACATGATCATTTACAACTTCCTTACACATTCCTGACTAATAAAGTCACCAACTTTAGAGGATTGCTCTATTTCTTTACATAACATGTATCTAGAACTGGAATCTTTAGGGTATAACCCCACTATTTAAATTCAGGTTACAAGATATTCATGTATTTCTCAAATCCTCTATATACAATCAACTCTGAAAGGTTCAAATAATCGTACACATAATGGATGAATCTTCTTGATATAATTAATGCATGAGAGGTACATATTTTCCAAGATACTCCTATAGATGATTAGACTTTAAGGATTCACCATTATTCTAATGATGGTAAGACGTTAACACACAGTACATAATACCTTAAAATGAGCAATTTCAACAATAAATCAACAGGATTCCTTAATTATCATTCGAGTGATATACTATAGAATCTATATTTCTATATTCTTTTGGAGCAAGCATAAGGACCTTTTGACAAGAAAAGTAAATATAGTCTCGCATCTCTTTCCTTCATACATCTAGTATTAACATGCAAGTTGTTCTTTAGGTTATTTACAACTTCAAGCCTTTAAATAAAGATCATAAGTACTAAGAAATTAGCGCATTACAACATGGCATACGTATATATAGAAAGAAATTCATCATCGTAAAAAAAATTCATGAAATTATGGTAATGTCAATACTGTCAAGAATCACTACCAAGTATTTGCAAAAGAGACAATTCCACTTACAACGACCTCCAAATATCGCCAAGTACACTGAAAATTATAGGCCAATCACGCAAAACTTTATGAAAATAATCCTAGCACTACCAAAAACACACATACCTATCTTCAATAACAAAATAGTCCATCTTCAATGTTATAGGTCAATGTTTTCTTATGATAAGCAAGTTATATCCATTGAGTCTTGAATGAAATCATTATAGTGAAAGGAGTAGAGGGTTAAGTTATTATTGTCCCATAGAAGGTGTTCAATGTCATCGGATGTAAGTTTTATTCTTTGGAAACTAAACAAAAATCTCAAGGAGAGTAACTAAATCAATTTACCACTTATTGATGTATCAAAGTAATATGCATGCTCTTACTTTCATTTGATCGATAAATCAAGATTTAAATACTCTATAAGATGGAACTATTATATTTCGTATATAAAAAGAAATTAAATGAAAATATATCATGAAAGATTAGAGAAAAAGAGTCCTTGCCTACTTATATTCTTTCCAAAACATTGTCAAGTTCCAAGAGCCAGATCTACTTGAAATTCTATATTTGACTATGCTATTGGATTCCATTTCTTCCAATGAAAACTAATTTAATTATCTAATTTATAAATATTACATTTGTTCAACCAAGTGCAAACATTACTCGTAAGGTGCTTTTCGAAATTCTACCAAGTTTCTCTCACCAAAAGTAATTTTGAGGAAAAGTTTTGAGAATCTTAATTCAAATTAATAAAACTTCATACTTTAATGGACTTGTTGATTCTCAATTAAATATCGACACTCTCATATATATATATATTATGAATATACATTTAATTATATATATTGCAGCATATTCAAACAACTATATGTATATATATATATATATCGAACGAATAAACAGAGGGATGGTTTCCAAATATACATATATACCTATCTTTTAAACTCAAATTGTTTTACCATAAGTATATATATATATATATATAATAATTTACCTTAGGCTACCGTATGAGCAGATTTATACATATGAATTCTCATATAGATACAAGTTCGTTAGTACTCATAAACAACTTCAGAAAGAATACACGCACAAAGTGATTTTAAAGGCATACTACAGAGGTTAAAAGGTTTGGAAGAATTAAAATTACATTTGAGCTAGTTTGAAGCCCCCATGGGCCGACGCTTCCCATTGGGGAGGACGCTGCCTGTGGAGGGTAGCGCCCTCTCCACAGGCCGCGGCCTGTGGAGGGTGCTGCCTCCACAACGCAACCCTCTCCCAATGGGGGGCGTGGCTGGAGATCCCTCCCCTAGACTCTCCTAAATATTCATTGGTGACTATTGCAAACAAAGAAAATTCTGAAAGATGCATTTCGTTTTCAATTAGTAAACATATATATTTAAATATATGATATTATTACACAATCTACAACTAGTTTTTAATTAAAACAATCAAATGGAAACCCTTATCCTGTGCATAAATATTCAATACAAGGGTTACAAACATACATATGTTTTTTGTGTAAACATTCATTACTATTCATATGTACATGTATATATATAAAAAGATAGGAAGAAAGAACAACTATGATATTGAATTTCAAACAGCAAGCACCTAATACAATGAATATACACCAATGGTTTTCAAAGAAATTCAATCTTTTCATTTTATAGTCAGTTAACCACACACTTGAAATTTAAATGCATTGGGAAGATTTGAAAACTTGGAGATTGCCTTCCATTTGAGTTTCTTTTTCTTCTTTTCCTCTCTTCTCCTGCTCTCGTTTTCCTTGAAATCATTCTTTTTGAAATTTTCTTCAAGTCTTATTCCTCCTCCTATATTTCCCTTCTTCCTCTTGCCAATCTTATTCTGTTGTGCTTCCAAAAGAAATAACTCCACTCGACACATCATTATTCTGTTATTATTTCTTACAGAGATAAAATCAAGAATTAAGAAACCATATGCCATGTTTCCATTAATCCCTTTTCCTCTTTAAAGATTTCTTTTTAGTTATTTCCCCAAAACCTAATCTTGAAAATAATAAATAAATAAAGTTTATTTCTTGCACAATATTTTTCCCAATTAATAAAGTATGCCTATTTTAATTACAAACGAAGTATTTATCCCTAGAAATAATAGTTGAGTCATTTTTAATTTGCAATCTTCTCCTCTCTTTTTAAATATTTATTCAAAGTAACTAAATAAGAAATCACCTTAATTTGCAAGTAAATAATTATCCATAACAACAGAACATTAACATTTAATGGCATAATGAAATATTTAATTGAACTTTAATTAATTCTTTTATTTCATTATAAATTTATTTAACCAAACATTATAAAATGACGAACAATAAAAATAGGGGTTGTGACATACTACCACCAAGATCTGCACCATGGGTTAGTCCACCCAGGCTCACGCCCAAGATTTCACAACAACCCCTGCATCCTCCTACTCATCGGAGCTTGGCACTTGCCTCGACGACTGAGTATAGGTTGCGCACTTCGACGCCATCCATTTTCGAGGCTAGTTGATTTGGCAGGTGAGTTGTTACACACTCCTTAGCGGATTTCAACTTCCATGACCACTTTCCTACTGTCTTAATCAACCAACACCCTTTGTGGGATCTGGGTTAGTGCGCAATTTGGTACCATAATTTGGCTTTCGGTTCATCCCACATCGCCAGTTCTGCTTACCAAAAATGGCCCACTTGGAGCTTGTGATTTTGTGATCCGGAGTAGCCACAATGCCTTACCTATTTAAAATTTGAGAATAGGTTGAGGGTGTTACGCCCCCGATGCCTCTAATCTTTTGCTTTACTCGATAAAGCTCGCACATGAGCTCCAACTATCCTGAGGGAAACTTCAAAGGAAACCAGTTACTAGACCGTTCGATTAGTCTTTCACCCTTATACCCAAGTCAGACGAACGATTTGCACATCAGTATCATTGCGGGCCTCCACCAGAGTTTCCTCTGGCTTCGCCCTACTTGGGTATAGTTCACCATCTTTCGAGTCCAAACAGATGTGCTAGCACTTGAACCCTTCATAGAAGATTAGGGTCAGTTGGTGGTGCACCCCCCAAGAGGGGATCTCGCTAGTCAGCTTCCTTGCACCTTGTAGGTTTCCCAACTCGTTGACTTGCACACATGTTAGAATTTTTGGTTTGTGTTTCAAGACAGGTTGGATGGATTTAGCCCGTTGGCCAACACCACAAGTGTGCAGGTGTTCGAGAGCCCACCATAGGCGTGCGCTTCGCTCCTTGACCACCACGATGGAGATCGAGGTATGATTGCAACATGAAGGTTGCAAGGGTTGAGTGTAGTGAAGACATGCTAGAGGAAGGCATGGGGAGAAGAGGAAGAATTTGGTAGAGGAGGTTGGACTATTTGGCGAAGGAGGTCAGGATATCGGTGATGGAGTTTGCTAGAGATTGTTACAGTCTCAAAGAGTGGTTCTATCACTCAACCCCACCTTTGTGAGTCCATGCTCATAAATTTCTTACCCGACATGTCTAATGCAAAAGCATCTCGGGCGAACGCGCGATCAACATCGACAAAAAAAAAAAATCAGTTTGATTTTGTTGTTTTGTTTTTGGTTTCCTTTCCCTTTGGACAATTCAATTGAATTTTAGTGGTTTTCGATGGAGGATGCCTGATATTATTGTTATGCAACTAATTTTAACTTTGATCAAACGTTTCTTCTGCAATGTGTGATAGATTTGACTGTATTTGTCAAGACTAGTTCACGACATAGTTTAAGTGAGTTGATTTGATTAAAATATTGTTGTCATTGTTTATCTATTAAGACAAGGAGGGATTGAAAAGCGGCAACAAATGGAATGCAATTTTAAATTAAAGATTTAATTTTCTTAAGAAAATTAATTTGCGAGCTTTTGCAAAGTTCCATTGTTGTCATCGTATCACAAATTGAAATGCAATGAAGGCCCGGCTAAAAGACAAGAGGAAGTAATGAAAAGTTTTGGCCTAGGAAGGAGGGGAATGCTAAGCGACAGGAAGACGAAAAGGAGGCGCCAAGAAGCAAGAAGACATAAGGTTGTTAATATATCATGCAGGTAAGAGAGAGGGAGCGCGCGCCAGTCTGCCAGCTGAGAAGGCTTGAATACAAAGCGGAATGGTGGCGGTTGAAGGAGGTAGGGGGGAGCCGTTGGAGTGAAAAGAAATGCAGAGAAATTCCCCTAAAAAAGCCGTGCCAATAGTGATACATGTTAAGAGTTCGAAGAGTTTAACAGCAGCGATTAATGGCATGAGGATGAAGGCGGCAGAGAAAGGAAAAACCTTTGCGCAGCCAGAAGGAATCACTGGAAATCATAATTATAAAGTGATAGGAGTCGAGAATGAAGCCGCCTACTAGGAGTATCAGATGCTTGTAAGAGTTAAACAACAAGAGACTTCCAATGGGCCGCGAAACATCTGAATCAGCCCATCATATGACATGGGAACAAGTATGGAACGGCTCCTGTAAGGTGGAGACAAAGAGAGATGAAGAGGCGGTGAAGAAAGATAAAGGAGGCAGTCAAGGAAAGGCTACGTATGGAAACATCCAGCGCTGATCACGGAAATCCCAGAGTCTCCGGATGATCTCATCGCAGACGGAAAGAGTCCTCTTCTTAGAAATTCTGTTTCTGCTGTTTCTATTTCCTGTAGACGTTTCTATTTCTTCTCTCTGTAAATATTATTATTTAAAATCTCTTTACCCAACGTTCTGGGTATGGGAGAATACACAGAACATTTTAGTCTTTGCATGGTATCAGAGCAACGATCCTCTGCGTTGCTATTTTCCCTTCTCCCCTCCCCTCTGCGTTGCCCTTGCATTACTCTGTTCTTCTCGGATCTCACCCTGCAATCTTGAATCTTCATCATGGCTGACTCTACCACCAGTGCCGCCCACACACCCACCTCCCCACGCTCTCCACACTCCTCTGTTCTCCAACTGGTTCCCCTTCACCACGCGATCTCTGTCAAACTGGATCGTGAAAACTATCTTCTCTGGCGCACGCAGTTTCTCCCGCTTCTCCAAGGCTATGACCTGGAAGGCTACGTTGATGGGACCATTACTTGTCCCCCTCGTACTCTCTCTCCGACAGATCCGATGCCGAATCCTGCCTATCTTACCTAGCGCAAGCAGGACAAGATCCTTCTTGGATGGTTGCTCTCTGCCCTTGCTCATGATACTCTGGCGACTGTTGTTGGCTTTGATACCTCGCGTGCTGTTTGGGTCGCTCTAGAGAAGCGCTTTGCTTCCCGTTCCAAAGCACGACTCATGCAACTTCGTCGCGACCTCCAGACCATCCGTAAGGGAGCTCTCTCCATGGCTGACTACCTCCAGCGTGCCAAACAATTGGCCGACACCCTTGCAGCTTCAGGACAAATAGTCTGCGATTCGGATCTGCAGCAGATTATCTTGAGCGGTCTCGAGTCCGCCTATGATGCTGTCGTCACTTCTCTGACAGCCACGCTTGACACTATTGATATGGATGATTTTCAAGCCCATTTGCTCGCCTTTGAGATGCGCATCGATGCCCAACAGGCCCTCCTTCAGCAGCACCCGGTGGCCAATGTCGCCACCCGTAATCGTGCTCCCAATCCTTCTTCTCAGCACAATAATTGCGGAAGGAACCACAATAATCGAGGTCGTGGGAACACCTATCGTGGTCAACGTCCTCCACTCATGCCTATTCAGGCAACAGGACTGTGCCAGCTTTGTGGGCGTAAGAACCACACAGCCAACACTTGTTGGTTCAGATTTGATAAAACCTATTAGGAGATGCCCCAATCGGCTGCCCCCCCCTCTGCATACATGGCAGCACCCTATCCATATCATCACTATGGCGTCCCTCATCAACAATCTTCTTCCTATGCGCCGTCTCAGATCTCAGTCGATCCTAACTGGTATCCTGACAGTGGAGCTACTAATCATGTCACCTCGGACTTGAGTAACCTGCAGATTCACCATGAGTATGATGGTCCTGACAAGCTTCGCGTTGGTAATGGCTCTAACCTCTCTATTTCTCACATTGGTAGATCACAAATTTATCATTCCTCCCGTTTATTTAATCTCAATGATATCTTGCATGTCCCTAATTTCACGGCTAACCTTCTCTCGGCATGTTGTGTTTGATGAAGGGACCTATCCGTTTGCTGCTCGCTAGAACGCACCATCACCAGACTTGATCTCTGCACCATCCCTCGTATCCACTCTCCCACTTTATCACTTACCTGCATCTAGTGTGTCTTCACCTCCCTTGCAACGACCTCACCATGGCCTCTCCATCCCCCTAGATGCGTCACCTTCTTCTCGTCATGACCTCCCTACCCGACTTGAATCTGCTCCCCCCGCCTTAGTGATTTCGGCCCCACCATCTCCTAGCCGTGACCCCTCTTCCTCCCCTTTTCCGTTACCTTCGCCAAGCTCGATGGTTCCTCCTATGAATGTGCATCCAATGGTCACAAGGTCCAAACATGGCATTTTTCAGCCCAAGGCATACAGTGCTACTAAGCACCCCTTATCTCTTGATGATATTGATGAGCCCACATGTTTTTCCCAAGCCAAAGTGGACCCACAGTGGCGCTTAGCTATGGATAATGAAATTAATGCTCTTCTCCAGAATGGAACATGGAGCCTAGTCCCACCCAAGCCCCACTTAAATATTGTTGGGTGCAAATGGGTTTTTAAATTGAAAAAGAAAGCAGATGGCTCCATTGATCGCTACAAAGCCCGACTAGTTGCCAAGGGGTTCAATCAGCAGGAAGGAATTGACTATGGGGAGACTTTTAGTCCAGTGGTAAAACCCTGCACCATTCGTACAGTTCTCACTATTGCACTCTCTATGGGTTGGCCCCTTCACCAACTCGATGTGCAAAATGCTTTCCTCCATGGTGTCCTTGAGGAGGAGGTTTACATGAAGCAACCACCTGGCTACATTGATCCCCAGTTTCCTACTCATGTGTGTCGACTCCACAAGTCTCTCTATGGTCTCAAACAAGCTCCATGGGCCTGGTACCACCCCCTGAGCACCTTTCTCCAATAGGTTGGGTTTGTGGGTTCCAAAGCTGACACTTCGCTATTCATTAAGTGAACCGCCCACTCCACAGTTTTTATGCTTGTTTATGTCGACGATATTATCATTACTGGATCTACAGTGGACTGTGTGCAGGCTTTGATATCTCAACTTCAGTCCGCTTTTGCCATAAAGGACTTGGGCTCTCTCCATTATTTTTTGGGCATTGAAGCTCTTTCAACTCCTACAGGGCTTCTCCTATCTCAAAGGAAGTATACACTTGATCTTCTCAAGAAGACAAAGATGGACGGTGCAAAACCGGTTCGCACTCCTATTTGCAGCCAAGAAAAGTTGTCTAAATTCACCGGCTCCGCCTTCAGCGATCCAACTCTATACAGGAGTGTTGTCGGTGCTCTTCAGTATCTCACCCTTACAAGACCCGATATTGCTTTCGCCGTCAATAAGGTCTGTCAGTTTATGCAGCAGCCCACTGATGATCATTGGAACGCTGTCAAGCGTATCTGCGGTACCTAAAGGAAACTCTCTCTTATGGACTGCAACTCAGCAAGTCTACCCCTCTCACTCTTACTGCCTTTTCTGACTCAGATTGGGCTGGCTGCCCCGATGACCGCCGTTCTACTAGCGGTTACTGCATCTTCCTTGGCCCAAATCTGATTTCATGGAGTGCTCGAAAACAAAAGACCGTCTCAAGGTCTAGTACTGAAGCTGAATATAGAGGAGTTGCCATAGCCACTGCTGAGCTAATTTGGATTCAATCCCTCCTCTCTGAACTTGGATATTCTCCCACTGCTTCCCCTGTTCTATGGTGTGACAATCTTGGTGCTACGTATCTCACAGCTAATCCAGTCTTTCATGCACGGACTAAGCACATTGAGATTGATTATCATTTCGTTCGTGAGAAAGTTGCTAACAAAGGTCTTGTTGTCCGCTTCATCTCTACAAAAGATCAGGTTGCAGATGTCTTCACTAAGGGGTTGAGCTCTGCTCGATTTGCTTTACTTCGGGACAAGTTGACCGTACAAACACCCACGCTCAACTTGCGGGGGCATATGGAAACATCCAGCGCTGATCACGGAAATCCCAGATTCTCCGGATGATCTCATCGCAGACGGAAAGAGTCCTCTTCTTAGAAATTCTGTTTCTGCTGTTTCTATTTCCTGTAGACGTTTCTATTTCTTCTCTCTGTAAATATTATTATTTAAAATCTCTTTACCCAACGTTCTGGGTATGGGAGAATACACAGAACATTTTAGTCTTTGCACTACGCGGGTATTGAATGTTTAGCTTTGAAGAGAGCTCGTTCACAATGCAGCGCCGGGAGAACAAGAAAATGCGTGTTCATAAGGCAGAATATCGGTGAAGGTTAAACGCGGGTTTGATTAGGGAGGCAACGATCCATTCAGACTCATTCAATGTTAATCTGGAGAGGAAAACCGTGCTAATTAAGGAGGTTTTAATTTGTTACTGAATGAGCCTTTGTCCTGTTGAAGCTCGGGTCGGCTTCCTCGACGGGTCTGTAGCACATGAGCCGCTGTGATTAAACGAATGTTTTTGTCATTCCAAAACAGTTTGAAATAGACACATAATACCGCGCGAGGGAGACAAAAGAGTTTAGAGAAGACAAAATCATCTGCTACGTAGGTGAAGGCATGAGCAAATTGGATGAATGATTGAATGCAGGCCAGCGTATGGAAGGGATGGTGTGGTTGTATATAGAATGAGGAGAAGTTAAAGTGACAACGAGGAGGGAATATGAAGGTAACGGTGTGGGCAAGCTGTTGAGTTAACGGTTTGTCTCAACCTGCATGAGCGGTGGATCGAATAGTTGAGTGAACTGTTTGTCTTAACTAGCTGTTAGCTGTGGAGGACTAAACTCATATCAATCACACATGAAGGAGATTTTATCACTTGCAGTCAGTGGTGGATGAGATGACAACGGTGGATTTAACAATGTCAAATTCGATGCATGAAAGATATTTTACATAGTTTGTAACTATCGCCAGTAGTAATCTTCTTGCTACTTGAGTGATGATTGGAAGATCTCCGTTAGTTGCTGCGTTTGGATAAAACTCAGCTCTAGACTGCTAGATCAGTTTGTAACGAATATTGCATGATAGAATAAAATCTCTATTTGCTGTTGAAGAAAGATATACTATGTAATTGTGTATTGAGTAGAGATAGAGTTAGAGAGTTTTCTGAGAAATTGTTATGTTGTCAAAATTATCCCAGATTCTTGTTGAAGTTAGAGGACATTTGAGAAGCTGAGTGCTGCTATTGTATTGTAATTCTTTGTTATTGATAATACAAAGTACTGTGCTTTTGGTGTGGGGTTTTTTACTTGGAAAGGTTTTCCCCAGTAAATCTGTGTGTTATGGTATTAATCTTTTATGTGTATATTTGAATGTGTTTCTTTCTCTGTAACACTTTAATGATTTGTATGAATCTGCACTATCTCTCCTTTAAAGATTAGTGTTGGAAGTGTTGTTCAGCATCTTTGCTTCCTTTCAGTTGGTATTAGAGCCTGGCCAGTTTGGGTCCCGTTGTTTGGTAGCAGGTTTTTTGTACTTATCTTTGTTTGAATGAGAGTCTTTGCAGAAGTATTTCAAAATATTGTTGTAGAAATAAAGATGGCAAGCACATCCAGTAGAATTGAGATGGATAAGTTTAATGGCAGCAACTTCGAGTTATGGAAGTTGAAGATGGAGGATATGCTCGTAGATAGAGATCTGTGGGCTGCAATATCCGTTACAAAACCAACCAATACGACTTAGGAAGAGTGGGATTTGAAGGATTGAAAAGCCAAGGGTTTGGTTAGACTTTGTTTGTCTGATTCAGTGCTCTTGAATGTCCATGAAGAGAAGACTGCTAAATCTCTTTGGAAGAAGCTTGGAAATGTTTATCAGGCTAAATTCTTGGTAAACAAGTTATTCCTGCGAAAGAAATTGTATTCTCTGAAGATAGAAGATGGATGATCCATTGCAGATCACTTGAATGCATTTAACATGTTGATTGCTTAGTTGGGTTTTGTTGGTGACAAGATTGAAGATGAGGATCGTTGCATGCTTCTATTATGTTCTTTGCCAGACTCATGGGATCACCTGGTTATGGCTATTAGAAGTACCACCACCAGTTTCAAAATGGATGATGTGGTTCCATCACTCTTGTTTGAAGAGATGCAGAGAAAATCTTCTGAGATGGCCAAAGAAGCACTTGTTATTCGTGGCAGACCTAAAGAGAAAGGCAATAAAAAGGACAAGAAGTTTAGATCAAAATCTTCAGGGAGATCTAAGTCTCTTGGCAAGTTCAAAGCGAAATGTTGGAACTACGGCAAACTTGGTCATTTACGTAAAGATTGTAAGGAGGATAAGAAAAAAAAGGTAAAAAGAATTTTTCTGATTCTGACTCTGAAAAATCCTCTCAAGATGATGCTGATGCTTTTGTCACAGCCTTGACAACTCATGCATCAGAAGATGTGTGGTTAATAGACTTGGGTGCTTCTTTCCACATGACCTCGCATAGGGGTTGGTTTTCTAAGTATGAAGAGTATGATGTTGGAAAGGTGTATCTGGGTAACGACTCTCATCTGAAGATTGTTGGCCATGGAAGAATTAAGATTAGATCTTCCCTAATGGTAGAGTGAAGGGGATTGATGGTGTACTACATATCCTGGGTTTGGCACGAAACCTATTGTCTGTGAGTAAGTTAAGTAAAGCGGGTGTGCAGGTTGTTTTCTCAAATGGAGGATGTAAGATGACAAGAGGATCTATAGTGTTGGCTAAGGGTGTTCAGATTGACACTCTGTACAAGTTGGATGCATGCACTATTTAGTGCAATAGTTCTTCTGATATTCCAAAGAAAAGGCCTTTGGATTCTTCATCCTCACCATCAGATCTAGCAGTGAAGAAGTCTATTGTTTGTACATTTAATGGTCGTGCTTTCTGGGTACCTAAAGGTGCAAATGCTTTAGAGATGAAGCTTCCAGCAGAGAAGACAATGTTATGACACTAAAGACTCAATCATATTAGTGAGAAGGGTCTTAGAGCCCTGAAAAATAAAAGCCTTGTTAAAGGCCTTGATGATTGTAATCTCGAGTTTTATTTTTGCGAACATTGTGTATATGGAAAACAAAACCGTGTTTCTTTCTATTTCAGTTCTCATAAGTCTTTTGGGGTTTTGGACTATATTCATTTAGATGTGTTTGGTCTTGTGAATGTTCCTTCGTTAAGAAAATCTGTATATTTTGTGTCTTTCATAGATGATTACAGTAGGACATTTGTTTATTTTCTCAGGAGTAAATATGAAGTCTTTAATCGATTTAAGGAGTTTAAGGCTTTGGTTGAAAATCAAACTGATAGAAAGATTAAATGTTTGAGGACTGACAATTGTGGTGAGTTTTGTTCGACAAAATTTGATAGGTTCTGTAAGGAGCACATGATTGAGAGACATAGGAAAACTCCATACACCCCACAACAAAATGGAGTTGTAGAGAGAATGGATAGAACACTGATGGAGAGGGTTAGGAGTATGTTGAGTGGAGTTGGCTTTGAGCAGAAGTTGTAGGTTGAAGTTGTAGCCACTGCATGTTATCTGATCAATAGATCTCCTACATCAACTCTTGTTGAAAAGACACCCATGGAGGCATGGTCTAGTAAGAAGCCTTCGATGAGACATCTCAAAGTTTTTGGTTACGAAGCTTATGCTCATGTTCTAAGTGTAAAGAGGTCTAAGTTGGAGAACACGACAATTAAGTGTATCCTCATTGGCTATGGTGTCGGTGTGAAGGGGTACAAGCTTTGGGATCTAGTGGCCAAGAAGGTTCTCCATAGTAAAAGTGTAATATTTCAGGAGTTGAAACCTTCCACAAATGAGTTGCAACCAAAGAAAGAGGAGAAGCAGAATAAGGAGGTAGTTCAAATTCCACTTACTCCAATGAAAAGTGAACTACATACTCCTGTTGAACCTGGTGATGAGGAGATCCCTAGAAGTTCTAAAAGTTCTGAAGAAGAAGAACCACAACCTCAACAATTCAGGAGGTCTACATGTGATAGGAGGCCACCAGAGAGGTTTGATTATTCACCAAAAAGATTTGGTTATTCACTGTTGGATTCTAATTGTGTTTTTGCTTTGATTGCTAACACTGATGAGCCTAGGACTGTTAGAGAGGCTATGGGTATGAGTGATGCAGATTCTTGGATGGAAGCCATGGATGAAGAAATGGCCGTTTTAAAGAAAAATAGTACATGGGATTTGAAACCTTTTCCTAAAGGACGAAAACTTGTTGGATGTATTGTGTGTTCAAGAATAAATGTGGTCTTGATGGTAGTGTTGAAAAGTACAAGGCACGTTTGGTAGTAAAAGGGTATTCTCAGGTGGAGGGAATTGACTATGGTGAGATATTCTATTCTGTTGCGAAGTTGACATCTATTCGGTTCCTGTTATCACTTGCAACAATGCATGATCTAGAAGTGGAATAGATGGATGTGAAGACATCGTTCCTTTATGGTGATTTGGAGGAAGAGATCTATATGTCACAACCAGCGCATTTCGTGGTAAAAGGTAAAGAAAATCTAGTTTGCAAGTTGAAAAAGTCTTTATATGGTCTTAAGCAGTCTCCTAGAATGTGGTACTAGAAATTTGACACCTTTGTGTTGTCTTTGGGATTTATGAGATCTAAATCTGACCATTGTGTATATTACAAATTTGAAAATGGTCGCATTCTCATAATTGCATTGTATGTAGATGATATGTTTTTTGGGAATGGAATGAATTTGATTTCAAATCTGAAGTCTTTGTTGTCAACATAGTTCGAGATGAAGGATCTAGGTGCAACAAGGTATATTCTGGGGATGGAGATTAGAAGAGATAGAGCTTACAGGAAGCTTTGGTTAAGCCATAGCAACTATGTGAATTCAGTGTTGGAGAGATTCAACATGACAGATTGCATGGAGTTAGTTGTTCTAGTGATGCAAGGGATGAAGCTTTTTGTGGAGGATTGTCCAAAATCTCCTACTGAGATGGAGGACATGACTAGAGTACCATATGTGAGAGCTGTTGGCAGTTTGATGTATGCGATGGTTTGTATGAGGCCAAACATTGCCCAAGCAGTGGGAGTCCTTAGTCGGTATATGGCTAATCCTGAACGGGTACATTGGGATGCGGTAAAGAGAGTGTTTAGATAGATCTGTGGGGTACTTCTGAGTACTCTTTATGTTATCATTGTTATCCTACTGGTTCTCAACATTTTGTAAGTATTCGTGGATATGTGGATTCAGATTAGGCATGTGACATTGACAACAGAAGATCCACCAGTGGATATGTGTTCATGTTGAATGGTGGTGCGATAAGTTGGATGAGTAAGCGACAGGCTATAGTCGCTTTGTCCACGATAGAAGCAGAGTACATGATAGCTACTCATGCTTGCAAGGAAGCCATTTGGCTTAAGAGGTTGTGTTCAGATATTGGTTTTGACGCAGGACAGATTACTATTTGTTGCGACAGTCAGAGTGTTATTTTCTTAGTAAAGAATCCCACTTTCCATGCCAGAACAAAGCACATTGATGTTCAATTTCATTTTGTTCGTGACATGGTAGAAGATGGAAAGGTAAATTTGGAGAAGGTTGACACTTTGAGAAATGTTGCAGATGCACTAACGAAGCTAGTGAGCATAGAAAAGTTCAGATGGTGTGTTGTTTCCATGGGCCTTGGGGCCCTGAGCAGTTGATTATAGATGATTCTTAACAGGTCTTCGACAAGTGGGAGATTGTTGAGTTAACGGTTTGTCTCAACCTGCATGAGCGGTGGATCGAATAGTTGAGTGAATTGTTTGTCTTAACTAGCTGTTAGCTATGGAGGACTAAACTCATATCAATCACGCATGAAGGAGATTTTATCACTTGCAGTCAACGGTAGATGAGATGACAACGGTGGAGTTAACAATGTCAAATTCGATGCATGAAAGATATTTTACATAGTTTGTAACTATTGCCAGTAGTAATCTTCTTGCTACTTGAGTGATGATTGGAAGATCTCCATTAGTTGCTACGTTTGGATAAAACTCAACTTTAGACTGCTAGATCAGTTTGTAATGGATATTGCATGATAGAAGAAAATCTCTATTTGCTGTTGAAGAAAGATATACTATGTAATTGTGTATTGAGCAGAGATAGAGTTAGAGAGTTTTCTGAGAAACTTTTATGCTGTCAAAATTATCCCAAATTCTTGTTGAAGTTAGAAGACATTTGAGAAGCTGAGTGCTGCTATTGTATTGTAATTCTTTGTTACTGATAATACAAAGTACTGTGCTTTTGGTGTAGGGTTTTTTACCTAGAAAGGTTTTCCCCAGTAAATTTGTGTGTTATGGTATTAATCTTTTATGCATGTATTTGAATGTGTTTCTTTCTTTGTAACAGTTTAATGATTTGTATGAATCTGCACTCTCTCCTTTAAAGATTAGTGTTGGAAGCGTTGTTCTGCACCTTTGCTTCCTTTCACAAGCGGGGTTGAGCCATGTGGGAATTCATAATTTGGAACTACGTTGGAGATGATCATACTAGCGTACTGGAAGTCAAAGAATTGGACAAAGTAGCGGAGCGATGAATTTGCGCAGGAATTGTAACTGTTTGTTTCCATGGAATCAAGAATAAGTAAAAAGGTTATATGCTTTGTTTTCAAATTTTGAGTAAAATTGATGTGCAATTATAAATCGATTAAAAAATCGATACAAGTTATTGTTGATTTTTTTGCATTAATCGTTCTTGAAGTTTGTGTAATATGAGATTTTGTGGGTTGAGTTTTACTTGTCTCCATCACTCTCTCCAATCTAAACACCTTAATTTATACAAGACATCTAATAATTAAGCACATTTATTTAATGTGCCTCCCATATTAAATTCATTTCCTATATCCCAAATAATAATATCCAAGGAAAATATTGCACTCCTCAAAGTGTGGCATCCCCACTTCAAAGTGGACCACAGTTTTCTAAAAGTATCAAAATATTTATGCAAGGTATAGGACACCTTTCCTATTGCTACCATAGAAGCTAAAAAAATGTCAAACAAAGATTAAATGAGGTAGTTTCCTCATAACACCAAACAAATTTTTTTCCCCTAGAGTTTTGCTATTATTTTTAATATTGGAGAGAGATATTAGGTATCTTCCAAGAGAAAATTTTGAAAAAGTTAGGCAATCAACTCTAGAAAGCTACAATAAATTAGAGTAAAAGACACTAACATCTTTGTAAGTCACTAGTGCCAAAATGTATGACACGAGTGATAGGAGTGCTTAGGTGGGATAGGGGCATGGGCACTATCATCCACCTCTAGTTCTCATGTTTAAGAACATCATAATGGATAGGAACTTTTAGTGACCTTTCTTTAGCCATCCTAATTTCATTTCTAACATCATTTTTCTCTCCAAAACATGTTTGCTAACCCCATTCTCTATTTTTTATATAGCTTAATTAATTTCAATTTTGATTAATCTAAATCTTATATTTTTTACTAAATGTTATTTGAAATCTAATATGTTTTACATAGAAATCTCATAGAAAGAATTTTATTTCAATATTTTATGTAATGAAAAGTGTATGTGTTGATCATAGTTTTTTGTTAAAATTTAACATAGAACTCGAGACTTAGTTGATTCCACTTGCACTCATTCCTAAGGATTGATCTTGATCCTTAGTTTATCCATTGCCTGTCTTGGTCTATATTTGCAAGTTTTGGGATTCACCCTAGTTAGTTGTGCAATGTGTGGAAGTGAAACCCAAACTCACTCAAGACTTAGTTGATTCCACTTGCACTCATTCCTAAGGATTGATCTTGATCCTTAGTTTATCCATTGCCCGTCTTGGTCTATATTTGCAAGTTTTGGGATTCACCCTAGTTAGTTGTGCAATGTGTGGAAGTGAAACCCAAACTCTTAAAATTTAAATCCAAAATGTACGACAAACACAACCCTTCCAATTAATTATTATGCATCAACTCAAAGTGCAAAACCATTTGATTGCCACCTTTGGAGTTGTATTTAAGGACATGCCTTGTGCATTTTTACACACCTAGAATCTAGAACCTAACATTTGAACATCTTCAATTTTGAGCATTAATCATTTAAAAAGTAAAATTAAAGCATTCATAATGCAATTATTTACTTGTATTAACAAATTTTAGGTATTTGCACATGATTGATTACTATCTTCAATCTTTTCTAATAATTATTAAATTTCTTAGGGTTTTGATCAAAGGAGAATTGAAATCCTTGCTTAGGGAACTAAAAAGAAGATATCAAAAGTTAGAAATGTCTATTTATCCATATATCAAACATCAGATCTACAAATCAAACTTACATATATAATCACATAGATTAATAATTCTTTAGACTTACAAAAGTAACAATGAATAATCAAATTCCAAATTATGAAATATTCTTCTATTTATTTTTATTTTTCTTAATCAAATAAAAAATCTTTCTCAACTATTAATCTTAAAATAGTTTTATTAATTATTAAAAAATTTAATTTATGTACGATAGCATTTTTTCTTACCATTTTATTTAGGTTTTTTATTTTTTGTTTTAAAATGTTAGTCCATTCTAATTTAGAAAAGCAATGGTGACTTTGAAGACACCAACAAAGTAGTTGAGAATTTAATGTGCGTGTTCTATTCTTTGGGAAAGTGAGAAAGGTTCTACCATAATGAGATTACCTTATGTATGTTCCTTTTATTTAAGTGTAAATAAAATAAATGCTTTTTAAAATAAATTTATATAAACAATTTAAATTAATTTAGACAATAGATAATTGAAGATAGCGACAATTAGATATGAAAAATAAATATTAATATTTAGTTTAATATTTGATGGTGAAAGGGATACTATAAATGATTTGATTTGTCAATGTTTTCAAAAAATTTAGTTGATTTACATAAAGATCTCAAATTTGAAAAATTATTTATTTGTTGTTTTTGAACACTTAAATGAATGCAAGCTATTTTTTATAAGTTGTAAATTTAATTTGTCAAGATGTAAAATATTAAATTTTACTCATGTATATATATGGACTTAGTCACTTATTTGAAGTTAAGTGTTGTAAATTTAATTTAACATAATGCAAATTATTGAATTTTACTTGTGTAGACATGGATTTACCACTTAAATTTGAAGTTTAAAAGTTGCAAATTTAGTCTGATAAGAAACTATTAATTTTACTCATGAAGGCATGAACTTCCTCACTTATTTGAAGTTGAAAGTTGCAAATTTGATCTAACACGATGCAAACTATTAAATTTTATTCACCTCGATTTTGAATTTCTATATATATGCACAAAGATTGATAATATTTACAAATTCTTGATAATTATACTCTATGATGTTTTTATAAATATTCAATCAGCCAAAATCTAAACATTTATTTTCATTTTTTAAATAATTTTAAATAAATGAATATATTTAAATACAAAAACTAAACTTAAATAAATAAAATATATATTAAATCAATTCAAAATTACATTTAAAATTTTAAAATTTAAATCTACAATTATAAAAATACTTACACCCATAAATTTAATCCAAATTATTAATTAATATATCTAAAAATCAAAATCAAATATCCAAAAACAAAATAAAAATTAATAATAAGCATAAACTGAAAAAGGTGTCGGTATACAATTTTCAGCATTACACTAAGAAAAAAATATAAACGTTAAACCTTAATAAAGCTAGGAATGGAGTAATATAGCTAGCTCGTCACAAATAAATGAAAATGACACGTTACCATGAAATTGGTGCTACGGTGGAAGGCAAACTAGGCTACACGTACCACAAGATTCCTCCCTCTCTTCCTCTGTTCAAAAGGGTTTGGAAACAGGATTTCAAAATTTCACAGCCTGAAAAATGGAAGGGGAAAACACAAGCACGGGAAATGCTTCTGTGGGAAGTAAATTGAAGAAGGGCATGTTAGACGCAACCACCAACATCAGCGAAACTCTGCAATATATTAAAGCTTTCTTCCTTGCACAGGTTTGGATTATTGCTTTTCTTTGAAATTTGGTCTCATTTATAGTTAGTTTTCTTTCATGATGTTAATGGTGGATTGCAGGGGAAGAAATTAGTAGCTAAAAATGAGCAGGAATTGGCTGAAGCAGATCTTCAAGCACAGAGAATTCAGGTCGAAGCAACTGATGCTGCTGAGACAGAGAAGAAACATCATGACGTCATTAGCTATTAATTCTTAGGTTTTCTTCCTTTGTTTGAGTTATGAGAAACACGGGAATTTTCTGTTTCTGTTTTCTGCTGGTAATGTAATATAATTTTCTGTTTATGATCTGTGTGATCAAGAATATCAAGGGTTTCTAAATAAATAAATAAAAAGAATATCAAGGGTTTCTGCAACCAAACTATTGGTGGATGGTATTTGTTGATTACTAGTCATTATGTAAATCTTGTCAATAAAACATGGTAACATGTAAATCTTGTAATGTTCTGCTGTAGCTCTTCTCCTCCTATAGCTTATATGTGGTTTCTTACACATGAAGAAGTTCTGTAAAAAGACAAAGGGTTTTCAAGTAAAATTGGAGTACACTGGTTTGTTTTCTGTAAAGTCTAGTACTGTTGTTTTCTGTAATTTTGATGAGGTTGTGTGGTAAGTGATTTGAATGAGAGTATAAGCCCTCTAATAACATAAACAAAGTGTATCATATTGGTGACTTTTGGAAGTGTCTTCCCTTAGGGACAGAAGAAAACCCTGTGAGTAAGTGTCGGTTGAGTCTGAGTCCTCCTTGAAAAAAAGGGGATGGTAAGGTTTGGTTTTAAACATCCATGAAGGGGCCAGGCCATATTGGACCAATAGTTGTGACTTCAAAGTTGTTAGTGTTGATGATGACTACCCATAATTAAACAAAATGTATTCCTTTGATCTAAAAAGCAACCAATCATGTGATTCCACATCAGCGCTCAATAAAACATGCTGTGAATTCACAAGTATTGGTCTCACTTTTTTTTGGGCCTTTTTGGACACCTTGACAAAAAGCATGCTGATGTGGCATCATATTTGATGATGTGGCCTTGAAACCTTAGTTATAAGCAGGGGACTTGCCAAGTAAGCTGCTGTAAAAAATTGGGAGTGATTTGAAATTTCCAAGTAGGATAATTAGAAGCGTGAAGTTAGGGTGCACAACTACTGCGTCCTCTCCCCTAGCTTCATTTCTTTGTTCATGCTCGTCTCTTATTGTTGTTTTAAGGTTCGTATCGTTTGTTTTAATAAGATTTTAGGCTCTTCCAAAAGTTTTCGATTCATAGATTTAGTTACCTAGTCCCGTGAGGTTGGTGCTCTTCTCCTCTTGTAAATCTTCCAAAAGTTATTTCGAAACTCTCCTTAGATTCATTGTAGTCTTGTGAGGTTGTACCTCTTTTTAGGTTCTTCAGAACCCTCTTTCGATTCATAGTTGAATCCCGTGAGGTTGTTGATCTTCCGAAAGTTCTTTCAAAACCCTCTTTCGATGAATCTGGTGAGTTTGTGCCTCTTCTTAGGCTCTTCCAAAGGTTCTTTCATAACCCGAACCCTCTTTCTATTTCTATTCATAGCTCATAGTTGAATCTTTGTTAGGTTGTTGCGTCTTGTTACGATTCATTTTAATCCTGTGAGGTTGTCGGGTCTTGTTAGGCTCTTCCAAAACTTCTTTCAAATTCGGCTTTCGATTCAGTTTTAGTCCCGCGAGGTTGTTACCTCTTCTTCCAAAAATTCTTTAATGAAAGTAAAACGACTTAATGAAGATATCACTAACATGTTAAATAGAGAATAAAAGGATGTTAATAAACTAAATGGAAAAAGGCCTAAAAAGAGTAAGAGTGAGATTTTAATATATTAGTTTAGAGAGATTTAAAAGTATATTACACGACATTTTAATGTATTAATTTGGAGAGATTACAAGTATATTAAACTTAATCAAATATTTTAGATCTATTTAGGAAGGATTTTAGTTTAGTAAGTTTAATAAAACAAATTAAGCAAAGATAAAAATATAGGATTTTGACATACTAGTTAAGTGAGAAAAGGATATAAAAATTAGAAATTGGGTTAGTTAATATTAATATAATATAATAATTATTTTATTTATTTATAATTTTAGTTTTTTTTTTTAAATACGATGTTATACGTACACGTTACAATCACTATATGTAATTAATTTGATCGAATTAAAAAGGGTCTATATTAACATTTTAGAGGAAAATAAGATGTCATCAATAATTAATGGTTATGGCAAAATGTCATCAATAATTAATGGTTATGACATTATAAATTTTATAAATTTAGAAAGACCTTATATATTATTCATTGATACATAAATTAATGGTTATGGCATTATAAAATTTAGAAGACCTTTATATTATTCATTAAACAAGACAAAACATATAGAGGTGATCAAGAAGGATTATATATTATTCATTGATACATAAATTAATGGTTATGGCATTATAAATTTAAAAGACCTTACATAGAGGTATAGAGGTGATAAGAATCCTTTAATGACGTGGACTATATAATGGATCTAATATGAACACAAATTAATTGTCTTGTGTTATTATAATTTATATTTAGGAGGAAAAGATCCAATCTTTCCATTGATACATATCTTTTAGAGAATCATTGTTAGATGAGATTTTTTCCAATAATATCAAAGGGAAAAACTATCAAGGTAACAATTTATTAAAGAAAGAAGGCAACCCATTGAAGGCAACCCATTGATCCATGACATGATTAATTCTTGTTAGATGAGATGCTTTTCAAAACTGTCAAAAATAAGGTAAAGAAAGAAAGGCAACCCATTGATCAATGACATGACAACCCATTGATCAATGGCATGATTAATTCTTAGATCCTTGACATGATTAATTCTTGTTAGATGAGATGTTTTTCAAAACTGTCAAAAATAAGGTAAAGAAAGAAAGGCAACCCATTGATCAATGACATGACAACCCATTGATCAATGGCACGATTAATTCTTAGATCCTTTAGAAAATCAATGTTAGATGAGATTTTTTTAATGACATGATTAATTCTTAGATCCTTTAGAAAATCAATGTTAGATGAGATTTTTTTCAAAACTATCAAGAATAAGGTAACAATTAATTTAAATCATAGTATTACCCCTTCATAATGAAGTGGCATATTCTAACTTTAATCTTTTTGTTTCTAATAAAAAAAGATTTCATAATACATCCATCATGTGTAGAAGATAAAGGAAATCTATTCATAACACTTCCATCATGTGTGGAAGACACTTAGGAATAACAAATGAATAGAGAGATACACACATCTCAATCTATTAATATAGTGTGTACAACCATGTCAACATGAGCATGTGGGTAAAAGTACAAACATATGTCACTTTTA
Source organism: Sequoia sempervirens (assembly GCA_007258455.2). NCBI lineage: Eukaryota > Viridiplantae > Streptophyta > Pinopsida > Cupressales > Cupressaceae > Sequoia > Sequoia sempervirens. The sequence continues at coordinate 301,042,424 of VDFB02105785.1, forward strand.
TAAAAGATTTCGTCGACACAAACAAAAAAATTTAACTCAATCATATAGAAGTGGTCTTTATGTTTTGAATTTCAAAATGATGTAAATTAATGAAATGTAGAACTCTCGATGAAGTTTATGCGTATAATTTTTCAAATATTTTATAATTTATTTTTTGATTTTTTTATAAATTTAAGAGCAGATTTTGAATTCTTGAAAATTTCAAGACAAAGTGACCTTGAGTCGACATCACAAAAAAAAATAAAAAAAATTCTCTAATTTTTTTTTCAAATAGATAACTTCAATATCTAGTGCATTGATTTTTTTTTAAAAAAATTGATGTATATTGCCCTCATAATAACATTTTAAAGTCAAACTTACTAGAATTTGGTAGTTTTCACTTGACGTCAACTTTTGTCTATTTTTTT